>JAGVSP010001482.1:0-118753 GCA_022494985.1 Micrasema minimum
CACACAAAATAACACGTGGACGCACACTATAATAATTTTCTTCCAGCTCATACAAGTAAAACTAAAGCCTCGGTCAAGCCACAACAGATATTCATAATAAAATTTTACTACTTTCATATAAAAATCACGCTCCCGTGCGTCATGTTCCTACCACTTTTACTCCGTGGAATTAATTTTAATGGCAGAAGTTTACTTCGTGTAACTGTAGTCTTGCGGAGTTCACCCAATGTTTGCGACCCTCGTAAAATTGGTCAGTCGCTGTAAGGGCGAGGGTTGTTTGGAAAAGCGTTCATCGGGCATGGTTCCCAAGTGCGGGAACCGTTTGAATTTTCTCTCGTCTCTTGTGTTGGAGATCGTAATGTACGGTCGAGTTATCCTTGATTGGTTGTCGTTGGTCTAATCCCAGTTGAGCTCACAAGGGTGGCCCCTTTTCCATATCTGGCCGCTAGTGATTGTTGGCCGTGCCTGAACTACTGCAATTGTAATAAGTAAGATAACCGAATCTGTAGGATGGGTAATGAGACATACAATGTTTGTAGTTCGGTACACTGACTTTGGGACGACCTTTGGTTAATTACTTCGTAGAATTATTAATTTATTTTCACTGTAAAAATAAATAACCTGATTATACACACCTTTGCTTACGATGTTCACTTTAAACTTTTTCTATATTATAAATGGGAGGATGTTAAAAAAAAAATAAAAAAATACTTTAGATTTATGTAAGTTTACATAAGTATCTACTTTTATAAATTGATATGTAAGTAAAAAACACACAACTGAGTCAGAAGCTTTTCTAGACTTGTAATATTGTCTTCCCATTATATTTGCGTTGATAATAATAAACAAAATATACTATGTTGTACGTTGTACAATATATTTCGCTTCTTATATGAAAAAAGACAGTTAAAATAAAATTATATCTACAAAAAATGAGTTTTTCATACACTCCTTAGGAGCATTTGTGTAAAAAAGTGTTATTTCATGTATGTAATGTAAAGTAAAGTAAATAAAGTTGTAAAAATCAAAATAAGAACACACCTGACTTATGAATGTGTAGAAGATTGCATTTGTATTTTTTCTAAAGCACCAAGTAGGTATGTGTATGTTATAGTATGAAAGTAAAAAAATATATACAGACATAATGCTCCGAATTTTAAGTGGAGGAAAATCGTATCATAAAAAAAAAAAAAAAAAATGGTTGTAAAAAAAATTTTTTGATGATTGTATGTATTTATTTATTTTTTGTTTCACATTAACTTTTTTTTTTTCTTAATGAAATACCTCGCTGGGCAAAGCCTGTGTTGAGGTATTCATTTACAAACTTTGGTAGATTATCTTGAAGAGTTGAAGTGAAGAAATTCCAAGCTTCATTTGTTCCTTTGTGATTTAGAATGTCAAACCATTTGATTTGATTTAGACTTTTCTTCATATATTCATAACTGATGTTTGTTTTTGTACGCATTTTAGGCTCATAACATTTTGTGGACTGTTACTCTGAATTTCCACATTTAACACAGTAGTAACATATTAGACCTAGGGATCAAAGAAATACTTTTGATTCAATTTATTCAAACGTACTACATAAATAATTTTCAATTATATATAAGGGAAATTTATGATCCAGAATAACTAAAAAAACATTCAAATAATCTGCATGAAATAAAGCTAATTTCAAGAATAGATTTTTATCGTGCCTCAAGGATTAAACATTGGAGAAACGAGAAAAACATAATAACCCGTACCTACAGATATGTCTCCACACAACCCTTGCGTCGTCCGGTGACGTCATCATGTTAATCCCACCCCCGAAGGGGAGGCTCCGATAATACACACAACTTCCCTTAAACGAGGGGCGGGAGACATCTCGGTATAAATAACAAACAAAATAATGTAGAAGTACAAATATAGCATGCATAGATTGCAGTAGACATACAATACATACTAAAATTAAAATTTTCACCGGTCAATCATAGATAGACAGGTTTTTCTATGTAGTTTTCTTAATATTTTGAGATATATAAGACAAATCATATATATTCATAATTTTATGGCGGAAAATTCAAAATAAGCTTTGAGCATCTTGAAACCTCAAATAGTGGAGCCACTTCAAACCAAATTTTATTGACAAAATTCTACCTTCAAAATTGGTTTTTGAAAAGGTCTTGCGTTGTATTAACTGTTAACATTCTTACTTTATACCTATATAGTAAAGCAAACACGAGTTGTATTATGTAAAACTAATAAATAATAGCACATATATATAATGACACTTGATGTACTGTCAGGCGCTAACATAATACAAACTGCATTATTTATTAGGACGAAGTTAACTTCTTAGTAGTTTATCCAATTTGATTGAATAATATTTGAAAACTCAACACGGATAAAGAGGTTTTTAAATTGAAGCTGAACAATTCTAAAATTGGTTTTCTTGAAAAGATTTTTAATAAAAGCATTTTGCTTGAAATTACCTCAAGGTGGCAAAATCCAGTATTCACGAGTATGTGTCGACTAAGATTTTATAGATAAAATATTTTTTTTACTCTATTTTTATATTTTACCTTAACAAGTATAGAACTTTTTTACTGAATCAAATAAAAAATCTACCTTTGTGTCGATTAAATTAAATAAAATATCAGTGATTTATTATTTTAACTGTTGGTTTCGCGTGTTAATATGAATAATAAATTTTATCTATGTAATGAATATGTTACATTCAAGTTTTATTTGTTTATTCGAGTATGTTTCTGGTTGATATTAGTACACAGATGTCCGTAATTTATACAATTATACATTGATTCATGAAGCAATATTCTAGTGGAAGCGATCCCTCGATTAATTAAAGGTGTCGTTCATAACAGTTCTATGGAAAGGACACAAGATATTAATTTATTATTTGCCTCGACACTCGAGCGCAATATGTCTATTGCTGGAACAAGGGAAATTTGTATAATTGATTTATCTCAAGTGGTTGTGGATTTCATGTTATCTTTTTTTCCGAAATAGTATTACTACGGATGTATTTACTGGCAAACAATAAAGTGTATAAAGTAAATATAAATTCTGTGAATGATATTTTTCAGATAGGAAGATATTTCATATGTGAAAACTGTATAAAAATGAATGTGTTGTTGTTATAACTATTATTCCATGAATGGTACCTGTTTGGCAACTAAAAACGCGCGTAAGTAATAATTTTTATAAGTACTAAATGATACTTGCTGTACCGGTGCAGTACCTTATGCACCAGTACGGATAAGGAAAAAAGTAGTACATGATAAATTCAAATGCTATAAAATACATATTTCGTAAGAATATACTTTATGAGTGAATTTACACTAACGGATGTTTTTTATTTTCACAACCTTAACAAGCCAAGAGGTCCAATTTAAGGTATTGAAGGTTTAGGATTAAATCACATTTTCTTTCACCACTACATCGCATTATTTGTAAAAATCGCATTTTGCGTTATCTCACCGGAAATCGACCACAGAGCCTTCGTGGCGTGAGTCTAGCGTCTTATCCTAGAGTCACGATTAACGTGTAGAGAAATTCAAAGAGAAATCAGTACTACAAAATATTTAAAAGCCAACCTAATCCTTTTTTTACCAATTTGAAAATAACGTTTTTTAATTTAAATTATTTATTATTATCTGAACAGAGATGAAGAAGCATTTTCCAAGCTTAGGAATATGGATATTCCATGTTTACAGGGCTATGACCAGTCATTAGTTAAATGACTACTTAACTTATTACAACATTCCCAATTCCGTTTAAAAGCGAAAATATTTGTAAATTATAATATACCTACTAGATACCTATTCCGATTTTAAACGCACAAAAGTTTGGCAGCAACATCTACGTATGACAGTGAAGTTAAATATTTTAAACAAATTTTTTTGTAATTAAGATAGTTAGTAGGATAAAATGATTTTTATTGCTTTTTTTACATTTTAATTGCTCATCAATTTTTAATTATTTATTTATTAAATCATTTAACAATCTTATTTCACCGGTAATCAAACTCTACGCAATGTATAGGTACAAATAGTAGTTTATATTTTATGTAGATACGGGTTAATAACAAGTAAACAAATTTTGCCAACAGGCAATAAATATGAAGGGAGTTTCAATATGAATAATTTGGTGCCCTTGTTCATTTTGACGTATTGAAAATGTTCGACAAAGTACAGAACGTAGCAATCGGATTTTAAGCGCATTCAAATTCAATCGGAACTGGCCTTGGGGAGAGGAAGAAAAAACGAATATACCTTATATCAAAATCCTTTCCAATCCCTAGAGATTTTCGAAGGCAAACCTCCGTTATATTAATATATACCTACTGGCCTGGAAGCTTGTTCGGCTATACAGAGGGAAAAGGTGTTTGCAACCATTGGGAAGGGTGTAGGCAATAACAATGTACGGTGGGCAAATCCGGTGAACTGGATGCAACCAGTAGGGAAAATTTTAAAACGGTAACAAATTAAATTTCATTATTTCTTTTATTAACATTATTTGAAAAGGCGCAGGTAGAAAATACAGGAATATTGGCTTTAAAAAAAGTTTATTGAAAAGATAAGTGCGTTGGGCACTGCGTTGGTACACTAAGAGCAATTCAAGGAAAGAAAAAATAGTAAAAAAAAGGACACACATCAGACTATAGTGGTGAAGAAAAATAACAATTTTATCAAAATACGTCCACAGATCTTAAGTAAGAATAAGAATTAGGCATTATTAAAGCTTTTTAGTATAACTTGCATATATTTAAAAGGCCGTTCCAAAATACACAAAATGGTCCTAATTTTCTTTTTATAATGTATCCTTTTGGTAACGTGGCGAAATTCCGCGACTTTTATTTTGAAATTTGACTGAAAAATTTATTTACGTTCAAAACTTATATTAAATATAGTAAAATAGCTTGGAATTAATTTTTTCTCTTAAAAAAATAAACGGGTGCTTTTACAGGACCTCTTGAAATGAGCAAATCTATTGGGTTCCCCATACGAAGGGCACAGGAGTACAGGAATAGGGAATAGGTAAGTAAGACAGGAAAGCTACTGCCACGTGTTGTATAGGAGAATAATGTGCTCGGGATTTCTCCGCTCGTTTAGCTCTACTCCAGACGGATCCGAGGAGAGCCGAATGAACCCGAGTGAACCCGAGCCCCTAACCTTATATCTAGTATCTTTATATAAGGATTTTCACCGCAGGCAGGTACGGAAAGTGAGAGTGGAAATTGTATCGGAAAATCTGGAAATACCTAGCGGTGAGAGCCGTCGGCTCCGACGGGTACCTGCATTTCTATATTTTCTTTTTACTAAGTTTGTGTTTCTACTGGTTTTAATAAAAGGAATTTGACGGTACTTTAAAATAAAATTCGGTTTTCTGAAACTTCATAAAGATCGATTTTTGTACATACAGTAAATATTTCTTATTATGTGTTAAACAAATTGTAATGATTGATATATTAAAAGAAAATTTTTAAAGAATACTGTGTGTCTTGTGTTTCAAATACTATGTAGACATATTTTCAAAGAGTGAGGCGATAATTTCATTTAAAAAAATGGAATATTTACTGTTATAACAAATAAAACTTATTTGTGTCTGTTAAGTTAGGCGAATCGTTAATCTTCCAGCCTGCGTATTTTATTCGAGTAACATTTAGTCTAAAAGCAACGATTATGATACGAAAGTTACCAGATAACATTTTCAATAAAATGAATAGAAGTTCCCGAATATATTATTAATCATAGCTCCGTTCTCTATTTCATAAAAATATTCAGGGGTATTAATCAAACAGTCGTTGACACTCGTAATAATCAGCGAAAAGCTGGTATTGGCTATAAATACTGCAAACAATCAGTGTGGATACCTTAATTCCAACAAATAAAACAAATTGCCTTTAAGCCGGTGGAGAAAAAATTGAAAAAAAATACGGCGGGAAGCGGTCGGCAGGTAAAAATGAAATTATCGCGTTAATATTGCCGCGCAGAGATGTAGCGCCGTTATCGGTCTATAATCCTACCGCAATTACAATAATTCTTACTGGAGACAACCGATTGGATTTTCACTGAAATTTGGATACAGCGGTATCTTGCTATTTTATAAAAGGGAAATATTATTTTTCAGTTATAATTTTTTAAGGACATGAATAAGTATTGTTTATTTATTTAACCACCTCAACAGGCCAGGAGGCCCATTTACAGAGGGGAACAACAATACAAACATCCAGGCTTGAGAAAACTCAATTTTGAGTTTTTGCGTTCTCACCGGGAATCGAATCGAATTGTTTATAGAAAAGGTGTTTTTTTTGTTTTTATTTTATTTTTATATATCTCGTATTTTACTACTACTATTACATTCCCTAATCCACAACCTAATGGTGCATAGGGCACTGCATTGGAACACCAAGTGCAGTATATCTTGATAATTTTTATAACATGAAGGTAAGATGATCAGTCTTACGCTTCACTGCCAGTCTAAGGTATCACACATGAAATATTAATATGAAACCACTTGTAAATAAACTTTTCATGAATCGAATCCGCGACCGCACAGTAAATAGCCAAACTCGCTACCACTATGCCACGAGGCGGAAATCTCGTGTTTGTTACGTGTTATTTTTTAAGAATATCATGTACCTACATCCTACATAAATGTTCCATCGGATAAAATTTGCGCGATTGCGAATGCGATGTGGAATGTTTAATAAATTGATGCTTCGCCTTTTTCTTAATATAGGCGTTTTAAGCTTGAACTTGTATGCATGTATTTAATTCAGGCGATACCGGATTTTCAGTAAATAATATATAATTTGCTAAAATGTAATATAATCCTTTACAAATTTAGTTAGTTTTGTACATCATTACATCTTTCCATTTGCACTATAACATTTTTATTCAATACGGGATACCTATTGGATAAATATTGGAACATAACCCTCACCAAGCACAAGAGCTTGTCTTAACTATTATGAATCCCAGATTAACATGGTTATAAATAAGTTTTTTTAAATTAATTTTTTTAATGTATAACGGTCGAGTTACCCGTAGTAATGCACTATTTTACTGTAGCCAATCATCGACCAATTACAGTGCCAACTCACCGATACGAAGAATGCACGCACTGGCTACAAGTATACTGACAATATTGATGTTTTAAACACAAATCTAGTGCATTTTAGGGAACAGTGTCTGGATGCCATCTCTGGCGGTAATGAATAGCTACCTACTGTGTAATCATTTAAAAATGTGTTATGTAAAAGCCTATGGGCGTAATAACAATAAAATAAATAAATAAAAAAATGTACAATGTATTAAATTAAATCCAAGCATAAATCTGAAAAAGCTTATTTTCGCTGTAATATAATAAGAGTATGTGTATATGGACCAATCTAAACACATCCAGAGAAAATACCGCGCACTCCATAAATTGGGCGCCAAAATACGTTACACACGCGGGAAAACCGACTGTAAAAGAATTGCGATTCGATTCGAATTTTCCAGGTGGGTGAAGCGGCGCGATTTAAGGATTTAGCCACGGATTTGCTTTCAATATTAGCTCCCGCGACTGGGAGAGGTATTCTGTACCTGGGAGGGGCTTACGGGGCATTTATGCCCGCTAACTGTGTTATAAGGGCGCCATCTGCATTTTTATTTTTCAATTGTGTATCGATTAGCCAGATTAGCGCTCGATTGTTCGTCGCTATTACGCGCCCACAGGTGAGAATATGGCGCTAGTGGCGACGACTGAACGATAATGGACCATTCCGGGTGGTTCGTTTCAAATTTCGAATTAATAATGCCCAAATGTTTCCAGCCAATTCTCTAATAACAATTAATGGCGGTCTTTTCATCGGTTGCTAGATAAATAGTGAAATAACGTATACACACATAATGTATTTTTTAAATTTAATCAACCTATAATTATTCATGTATTTCATATCCACTTCCTATGTAGAGCTTATGGATTCCACAAACTGTCTGCAAACAAAGCGATAAGCGGCTCTAGTTTGAATTCCTATTGAATATTATTCATCACAAGGCGGTAAAGAGGATCGGTATTTTTCACTTCCGTAAATTGAATAGCAGATTTGGTTACCGAACACGAAAGTTTTTGTTATCAAATAAATCGAATCCGCGGCCTCATGCATGGTAGCCCAAGGCATCACTATTACACCACGAAGATGAATTATTTGGCCTTTACGGATTTAAGTGAAAAAGGGGATTTTTTGCAATGAAAGCCCCACCCTTTCCCTAGACGGCCGCCAGTTCCGTGCTTCCTCCCAAGTCAGGTCCCACGTCCCGTAGTTTTGACGCAAATGCAACAGATTGTCAACAATATTCGTTAAGTAATCAAGAAGAGAAGTGGCCACTACTTAATGTGTATCCATATCGACAGGTGATAAGAATTGTATTATACATAGATAACATTCGTGATGCATCACCCCCCGTCACTCACTTGTCACAAGTTCCGCGACCATCCCTAATATACAGCCAGGCCAGGTGTGGAGCCTCTAGATTTCAAGGTGGACCCTCGCGCCATCGCCCAAGGAGAGGTTTACCAGGATCAGCCGGCTCTTAAAGGATTCTCCTAGGCGGGAAGAGCACGCTTAAAAAGATTAAGACTTAACTCCCGCCACGCAGTCAGGAGTCTTGAATAATTCCTGCAAAAAACTTTCCCATTCAGCCATAGAACCCGAGCAAAAAATCTCGAACAGAAATAAGTAAAATCTAAATATTCAAGCTGTCTTTTTATCATTTTTTGTTTGTTGGCTGTATTTTGATGAGCTTTCGCTTGTTTGTTGTTAAGTCAATAGATTAACAAACAAATTGTAATACGGAAATACATACATACATAGATCTCAGAATAAGAACAATACTTTTTAACAACATTTTGAATGTGTACAAATACTTGTAGACAAATTACTGGATTATACCCATGCTAGGCTAATAGCAGATATTATTGATATCCCAACAGAGACAGAGAACTCAGGAAACGAATGTGGATTATCAAGGCGTTTACAGGGCTTATGACCTGTCAATGGCTGAGTTAAGTGGCCACTTGATGTATTACAACATTTCCCATTCCGCCCATCATCTGATAACCATATGACAAATTTTTGAAAACTTGTATGTATTGAATTCGCGTACGTAATATCACATTACAAGTGAATTTCTTACTGGTGACATCTGATGAGAAGATTGTTAAGCATTTTTGGCAATCAATCTTTATTGGTGTAGGTAAGGCTCATCCGAACTTAATTACTTACTTGTCAAAATCACTAGATCAAAATAAAACTGTCAGTGCTTGTGTTTTGATATGCAATTCTTATGAAATTCTAATAAAATCAATTTCACAAATCTTGCTGTTTTGTAACAATAATTACTCAATAGAAATATAGTTTACTATGGAAATACAACATGGTTAAGAGCACAGATGTCATAATTTGTCTAATTTATACCTAAAGTGATTTATTATTTGAATGTAACTCTATAGTGTCTAAAATATGTCTTGTCCAAATATTCATATTCAAATAATCATATTTCTACATAAGGCCAATCGCGAGATATTTAAAAATATAGAATTGTACAATGTCAATTTTCCTAGAACTTTCAATGTCTTTTTTTTCCTTTTTTTTCACATATGTTTATTTTATTGATTTATTCATGTAATTATTTCTTATATTACAATTTTTTTTTTCTTAATGAAATACCTCGCTGGGCAAAGCCCGTGTTGTGGTATTCATTTACAAACTTTGGTAGATTAATAACAGTAATACTTGAACACTCTTTTGTTAAATCTTGAAGTGTTGAAGTGAAGAAATTCCATGCTTCATTTGTTCCTTTGTGATTTAGAATTTCAAACCATTTGATTTGATTTAAGCTTTTCTTCATATATTCATAATTGATGTTTGTTTTTGTATGTATTTTAGGTTCATTACATTTTGATGGACTTTTGCTTTGAATTTCCACATTTAACAGTTTGTTTTCTCAAAAAAAATTAAGTGGACATATAAAATATTATGACATTTTAACCATCGATATTATGAAATGTAGATGGACCTAATAAAGGTATTTTATTTTATAAACGCAACTAGACTCGCTTGAAATTTGAGAAAAATAAACCTTTCAAAACAGTTTTAGGTATTATTTTAAACTTATGAAGCTAAGGATTAAAGTAAAATTTTGATAGGTATACTCGTTGAGACTGTAAGGAGTTCAGTCTTACTAAAGTTAAGTAAAGGATCCAATTGTATGCAGCATAAATCTCCTCATCTCACTGTTTTCATTTAGTAAACGTTTCAGGTCTTAGCTAAGAAGTGATTGAAGATTTTAAACAGCTTAACTTGTTAAACTCCTAAAAACGTACTTTTCTACTAAGTGCAAGAGGTGACTATAGGCGTATTACATTGGTAATGAGACCAGGATATAAGTAAAATATTTAATTCATATTTCGTAAAATCAATAAAATTAATAATCAATTATTTATCTTTAAAAATTCATCGTCATAATCGTGCGTGTTAAATATCTTTGTTCGACAGCAAACTCATAAAGATTCAAATTACTTATCCACTCAGATATGCGATAGAAATCTAAAAAATGATGAAATTTGAGTATAGATTACAGCATAATAAATAAAATTTATATGATACATCAAGTAAAATACCAATATTGTATATCTGACACTTAATGTAAAATACAATATATAAGAATGTATTCATCATCATCATACCATATCTACTCCCTATGTGGAGCATATGGATTCCACATACTGCGGGTCCATTTCCCGCAGCTAACTGCCGACGCTACTGCTACTACACTGGTGCACAGGACACTGCATTGATATACCAGGTGCAGTAAATCTTAATAATTGGTTACATGAAGGCAAGATGATCAGTCTTACGCTTATATACCTATGCTCATTAATTTTGTTCTAGATTATGCTCAGCATTCTTTTGTCTTTAATACCAATATGGGAAGGCCTTTGGAACCTGTTAATTGGATTGTAAATTAAAAATATAAATACCTATATGCTTATCAAATCTAAGGAAAGTTAATCTGATTTAAGTTACGCTCTCAAAAAAAGAATTAGCATTGCGTGAATTCGAGTACCCTCAGGTAAGTAATGTTTCTTATCCCGTATTTAGGTAAGCTCCATCTTAAAATATAATATTCTGTGCTTTTCTTGTAAATCTTGCGGCCATATATTTCAACACGTCTGTCGAGAGAAAAATTACATTTTTGTGAAACGAGTTCGTGACTTTTTTACGATTCGCGCCGCACTTGTGTTTTTCCCCGTTTCTTTTCAAGTATTTTACCATTGCTTGCGTTTTCCATTAAAAAATGGCATAAAAATTCCTCTTGTATATTTACTTATTGTTAGGAACACAAGTAAACGTGCGTCAGACGTATTGTGGGATGTTTATACAGTAGGGGAAGTATGGGGATGGTTTCAATATTTTTAAACTTATAACTGACGAACTTGTTTATGAGATATAAAATTCCAACGGGAAATGAAATCATTATACAGTTTTTGATTGATTTAATTTTTTCATAGGAACGTCTCGGGGGGCGTTAATAATTTTAAATGCTTGGTTTTTATTAAAATCCGTATTTTTTTTACTAAAATAAAATTTATAATAATATAAAAATTATCGTCCAAGAGCGTTTCTCTTTATTTAATTTGAATTATAAGTAATGTCCAGTAGTAATGACACCTTTATCAAGTTAGTATTAAGCGATGATTAAGCTAGTAAAATGATTACTTTATAATGTATAAAATTGTATAGTTTTAGGTAAAAAAGAAGAAAAAATGTGGCTAACGCTTTGTTTCTAAACACACCTCAAATATTATGTTTTGTACTTTTTTTTAGCGACGACGCTCCTACATGGAGCATATAGACATCACTAGAAACCGCATCACTAGCCAACACAGTATAAACAGCATAAAACAGCACAATTAAAAATCGTATACAAATACAGATTCATAAACGTCGTATGAAGTAATGTCACCCTAGCCGAGAAAAATCCTCAAATATTTTATCACACAGAAAATCAAGAAAAGAAAAAATACGGGAATGGAAAAATATGACAATATAATCATGTCGCAAACCTGTCTTGTTATATATTTCCAGCCTCCCCTAATTTCCATCCCCCATCCTTACGTCTAACAAATACATACGCCTTGGTGTCTTTTTTTTCTCTCGATATCATTTTGAAACATTGTGTTTTTAATATTCTGGAAATGGCTGCGCCAAGATAAAAATTTGTTTATTAAGTTTCATGCTTTTTTGACTTAGTTGAAAATATGATCTAGTAAGAATTCATAACGAACGCGAATAAACTTTTATAACAATAGTTGAAAACGTAAACTAAAACATTTTTTATTTATCAGAACAAGTTAGTGTTAAAATAATTACTTATAAACGAAATCTGTATTATTTATAGAATGTTTTTTTTTTTAACCAGATAGAAAGCTTAACGCCCTTCATTATAAATCCAATATTTTATTTGAGATAGATAAATTCTGTACTGTGATGGCAAATGGTTATAGTTTCAGTTTTTGTAATTGTTCAAGATCCTTTCTAAAAATGTTCCATGTTTCTTTGATGTGGCAAAAGGATAAAGCTGAGACTCAAGCAAATCATGCTTGTTTTGATATAAAATACTTGCATTACCTTTTATAATATAATCTTTATCCTACCTGACCGATTTCGAAACATTATTTTTACTCTCCCGTAAGATATCGTGTGACAGATATAACCTTTTACCATCACAGTACCGAATTATTTAAAAAAACGTTTGAAGAGCATTTAATTTTATGTATACCAAACCATGTCTATGATTAAAAACAGAAAAAATAACGCTTGTTTATATCATTACAATATTTTAGGCATCGTGTCCAAATTGTTGTTTTTCAAACCACTGTTGGTTTGGCCGTTGGGTTTGGTTTCTCGAAGCTTGCTAGGATGATTTGTGCTAGTCATTCTTGGAACAAGTTGCCCCAGTAAATACTTGATTCCTACTTTTGTCTATGCCGTCCTCTATCCAAAAACCCAAAATATCTATGGCACTTTGCGGGTAGTCTAAAAATTACAACAATACGCTGCTGCTACAAAAACCCGCACGCATATTCGCAAATCGCTTATCATCTAAACGCATCTTATAAACGCATTCTCATAAAATCAACTTTGAACTCTGTAAAACCTTCATCCATTGTGTACTTGTGTCCGTATTGAAATCTTGTGATCAGTTTTGTGTTCTGTGACGTTATTTTGAAGTGAAGTGCTGGACAGAAGATCCCCTCCCATTTCCAGTCTCCATAACACCAAGGTAGGGGCTTTTTCTACTGAATAGACTGGTGTAGGTCTCCTGGCGTCGGCGTCGCCTGGCAGCTGAGTCTTTTGTTCTGCCTCTTTCTCCACCTCATTCATACTAAAAATCTCGCATGCATACGGCTCTTTCGTTGTCAAGTAATGATCGACAAGAAACGTGCTTCAGCTGCATCAACTGTATTTACAAATCAGTTGCCATTATTGATTAATTACCTTTTTATTGATTAATAAGTTGTTGTTTTGGAAATAAATTTCAAAAGACATGTGATTTGTGTTAAGGAATATATTGATAGTTGTATAAGCATGATTATTTCCGAAAAAAACTTAGTTTCTTTTTCAGAATCCCTTTATTTTTATCACAGGCGGTAACGATGGGACGGAATTGTTTTAAGTACAACAACGTCACTTTTACGGTGCCTTCGTTGGGTGCTTGTTTATCCAAGAGAGTGGCCCCTATTTTACAATCTAATCATTCCGTATGGAGACTTTTATCTCCAAAGACATGGCAACACAGCACTAAATGGACAAACTAGAGTATGTACTTTTACTTATGGGTGACTGTAAGGAACAGTGGAAGTATGTAGATACTTTCTTCTAGAAGGTAATTCTGTTAAATTAATTATATATTTATACTTCTCTCCCTTATCCGCACACAATGGTGCATAGGGCACTGCATTGATACGCGGGTGCAGCGAATCTTGATCATTTGTTGAATAAAGTAAAGAATACGCTTCAGCGGGTCCTAGGTCATCATTATCATCTCAGCCCGTTGAGGTCCACTGCTGGACATAGGCCTTTCCCTGCCGTCTCCACTCCTCCCAATCCTGCGCCGTCCCCATCCACTGTCTTCCAGCAGACTTCCTGATGTCGTCCACCCATCTCATCGGTGGACGTCGTTGAGGCCTCTGGTTCCTCGGTCTCCACACCAGAACGTGTTTCGTCCATCTGTCGTCCGTCATTTCCACTTCAACCAAGCAATTCGCTGCACCACGTCGCAGACCTTTGTCTGGCGTCGGATCCAATCGTTCCTTTTTCGGTCTCTTAATGTTATTCCAAGCATAATCCTCTCCATGCTCCTCTGTGCAACTTGCAACTTGTCAGAGTCATTATTTCCGCGCCATAAGTAAGGACGGGCAGAATGCATTGGTTGAATACTCGAGTCTTGAGTGAGTTGGGAATGGAGTTTCGGAATTTGGAATTTATCTTTCCAAAGGGTCCTAGGTATCACGTATAAAATATTTTTTGTGAAAAACACATTCAAATAAATAGTTCATATTGACCCCCGTCGGGAATTGAACCCGCGACCTCATGCCATGCACAACGCGCTACTGCTACACTACGAGGCAGACAAATTTATTTATATTATTATTTTAAAATGTGTACCAAAATAAAAGTTTGCTTCTAATTTATTTTTTTAATTCTCTGGAATTATTGCAAGGAGCATTTGTAAAAACATTTTTATTTAACACTAATTACTTCATCGTTCCCTTATCTGCACCTTATGGTACATAGGGCATTGCGTTATTACACCAAGTGCGGTTAATCTTTATAATAAGGTCAGATGATCAGTCTTACGTTTCAACGCCAGTCCAAGGTATCACAGCTGAAATATTTTTTATGTGATAATCACATAATTATGAAATAAATATTTCATTTTGACTACGTCACTGTTATGTTTTTAAATCACAATCAAGTTCATAAAAAGTCAACGTCAAAAAGAATAAACTAAATATTTTACAGCTGGGAAAGACACAATTTACCCAAAACAAACACAAAACAAAAACAATAAAAACCTAAAATAACCACCGAATGTACATAGTGTATTCCTGGATGCTTTTTATTTAAAGACAACTTCTGAAAAAGTATGTGTTCTTTTCATTGACAAATAATATTTTGTTCTTACATTTTTCTTCGCAACTGAATATTTTTCTTAACGCTGTACTACCCTGTATCCTTTTACTTCGCTAAATTAAAAAAAAAGATTTTACTTATAATATTATATGTTAATATCTAACAAAACATTTTTTACTGACACTATGTGCTACTTTCTCTTATCCGCACTTAATTGGGCACTAAATCGGTACACTAAACGCAGTTTATATCACTAAAGTGTTTCACTATACGATAAATCGGTAGGTACTTAATTAGTCTGATTTAAATTGTGAGTCGTCTGTTGCGAGTTTGTGAATTACAGTCGGAATTGTTTAATTTAATTTTTCTGCGGATTAATTTTTTTTTATGTCTGTGGAAAAATCGAAGTAACGCAATAACCGCGTATTGTAAATAAAATATACGAGAAGTAAAATATGGCGAAGGGAGGAAACACAATACATTATATGAAATAATCCAAGATAATTCTCTATTATAAAGTATTATATTTTTCTCCTTTTAAGTGAAATAATTTTCTCTAAATGATTCAATAAGCACTCCAATAGCAATAAATATTCCCGAATGAGTTTGCCCAGAGTTTAAAACCCAAAATCCTCGATCCGCCATTATTAAATTCATTCGCGCGCTTTTCCCGGAGTCTTCGTTTTCATATGGCAAATTTGCGTTTCGCTTCGGTCTTTTTCATTTAAATTTAAACCCTCATCTCCTTTTTTACGACCATAGAGGATAGCGCGGGAAAAAAGAGCGCGTAAATATTGACATGGCGCGCTTTTATTGTGATTTGATTACGGTAGATGGCAGTACTTTTCTCCGGGTACAAATATCTACGGTATTTGCGAAAGCTCTCTAATACGCGAGACTAATTTATTCTTCATCTAGTTTTCTCTCTGCTTCTATTAAAATGTTTATTCGTAAAATTCATTACGGCGAAAAGCAAAATATTACATTTTGAGGATCTTTTTGCGAAATGGCGCACTGAACTGGAGTTTAGGAAGGCGTAAAATAGGGACTTTATGTAAAGTAGGCGTTTGATGAATGAAACATTATTTCTTGAAAGTTTGAATAAATTTTCTTTGTCGGCTTGATAACTTAATTACGTACATAATAAACTTTAAACTTATTGATTGTAACGCAGAAAAATATATAATTTAGTTACATTTCCATTTTTTCGAGAATTATTTTTTTTACAAACTTATATTGAATGTATTTACGTATTTCAATTCAATAATTTCTGCACGACGCAAACTGCTGACGGATCGTCAACAGCGGATGTCCAGGACGCCGAGAGGCTGATGCATTGTAAAATAGGCAAGAATGGTTAAGGCTCTCGGGAGGCATAGCCTAGCCAGCCAAAACGCCTGCGCCGGATGACAGTAGATACCAAGGATTGCTGCGTTCGTTGCCTCACTTCTGTGTTACTAACAAAGTCAAATGTCAAAAGTTGATTGTAAATAAAAATAGGGGTTAAAAACACAGACATTTTATTGGTTCGTTTTTCATAAACAGGCCCCGCTAAACGAGGTTTGAGGTATTCCAGTGCAAGCCACCCTATATGACCCGGCCCTTGAAGATGACCTACGTACGCAGGGCGGGGTTGCCTAGCAACCGGTCATCCGTCTTCCCGCCCTGTCAGCTCATGATGTAATGCAATCATGTCTGCCGCCCCCGCCCCCCCCCCCCGCCCCACCCGCCCCAGCGTCTGTATTCCGTCTCCGTACACATTATTTATAAAGATGCTCGGCAGGCCGGAGGCTGGACATGCTGAATTTATATCGTTGTTCATACATTGTGTGAGTTGCTATGTTATATCCCGTATGTTACTGCGTTATACGTTGGATGTTACTTACTAAGTTACACATCGAATGTTACTTACTAGGTTATACATACGTGGTATGTCACTAACTAAGCCATACGCCGTATGTGTTAACACATACGTCATATGTGTTATAGACACATCGTACGGTAGGTACTCACTACATTATATATAAGTCGAATGTTACTTACTAAGTTATACATCATATATTATGTTACTTACCAAGTTATTGTACCCATGTTACTTACATAGTAAGTAAGTCGGCAGTCTCTTAATACGAAGTTATAGATGAAAAACCTTTAATTTGTGATTACTCGTTCAGCAATTGTTATTATAATGTACATACATATATGTACACATGAATATGTACGCCTCAAAAGGTCCACATAATAAGACCTGTATCACTCATGAATACTTTTTATTAGAAACGATAGACAAAACAAGCTTTCAATCCATTAAAAAGCCATTAATATCATCTAAGGGATCAGTTTTCTAATATAACGTATAATGTCAGTTTTGGCGGGATGATGTACGAAAAATTGCATCCTGTGACGTCACGCCTCCGTGGAAACGAAAAACTCCACAAGATGGCGCAAGTGACCTGTAACAGTCTATTCTGCACCATCCGCTATAAATTGTCTCGCTTTTTAAATAAGTCATATTCTAACGCGCACTTTACACGGGACAGAAATCTGTACAGTTTGCAAACCGTCCCGTATAAAGCGAAAACTGAAATATTAATTGGTCGGCGCGACGTTTGGCTAACTTGACAGTTCATGTTTTTTTTTATGTAAACGTTTTAGTAGATATTGAATACTTTTAAAAACGTAAAAAAATAACATTATTAACAATATTAGCTGTATTTACAATTTTCCGTGTGCAAACATACGATAATAACTTACTAATACATATTTGGCGTATATTTTGACCTGAACAAAAAACTGCACAAGAAACTGTACAGTTTTCGGTCCCGTATAAAATGCGCATTAGAGTGTGGGGATGTTCTTTTTTAAAGTCAGTGACCAGTATAAGGCAGTAGATTTGGCGGGAAAGCGGCAATGTTGCTTTATTTTCTCGCCATATCGCCGTTATCTTGTCAACAGTCATCCATCATGTTTTAATATTTTCTACAGACGAATGCCGCCCCAGTAGCAGTGGCTCGTTTTTTTAGGGCGTGGCGTGTTTCAGTAGGTATTTAGTAATTTTTAATTACAAAATATTTCATTAAAATACAAGTGCGTTGAAATGAGATACTTAAAAAAAATCGTAAGTAAATTATTTCTTCATGAAAATTCTCAATGAGAGAGTTTAATAAACGCACATTTTAAAAGATAGGTACCTACTTGATAAATAAATAATCAATAAATAATTAAAGAATATTTAAGTTACTTGTACCTGTCACTCAGAGTTTTCCCGGCGATAGGTCTTAGAATTTTTCATCTTCAAGACTCTAAACAGGGATTTGGTCTCACGTGTATCCGCCCCTATTCTAATTCCATGTCACTATGGGGTGAACACAACATTTGATTTTTCAATAAATTAGCGATATTCTCTTCACAAACTTCCTTGTATCTGATAGCTAGAAGAATAATTTTAACTTAATTTCTATTTCCTATCCGTCGTTTTTGTCTTTACAGGTTTTTATGTTGATTTTAATAATCTATATTACTAGCTCAACAGGTCAGAAGTCCCAATTTCCCAGGAAATTATATTACTTAAAACCAAGGCTTTTAGTTTTTGTGATCACCTGGAATCGAACCCGAGCATCAGTGTTGTGAATATTATAAGCAAAAAATAAATACTTTGGAAAAATTAGCAATGCAGGGAATGATCGAAGGGTCTTGATCTCGTGGGAAGGTCAACAAATGGACTGACTTGGTGACTGCTGGTGCTTGGTGTCTCTCTCTAGAAGACTTCCAGAGTGCTGGAGATAGAGACGGGTGGATGCGAATTCTGACGGCATGCTTCTCTCCTACTGCTGAGACCAGAATTTTTATCACACTGACAATCTTAAAATTTGCGGTTTAGCTTGTAGAAATGGGTAGATTTGTGCTGGACCGAAAAAGACTGAATAGTCTTTAAAACATTCTAGGCTTTCATTATACTGCTGAGACCAAGACTGCTCGTCGACTGGTTTAAAAGAAGAACAAAAAAAACACAGGAATGAGGATGCAAATAAAAATACCATAATTCTTGATTATGTTTGGTTTTATTGTGACTAGACGATTCGATGGAGTTACAAACGATATGCAAAGAATGAGGTTTTTATTAATTATATGTGGTCTTAATTAACAATAAATTCATATTTTATATTATCATTAATAAATCCTATAAATACGTACAACCTATTATTGAAAAGTCATTATAATTATAATATGTACAGTGTGATATTTTGTTTTATTACATATTATTTGGTGCATTATTTTAAAGAAGGAAGAAGCAGTTTTAACTTAAAAGAGAAAAACCTAAAGAGTATTCTACTCAGATTAAATCTTTATTAATCAATGCTTCATCATAAAACAATACTTTAAATAATCTCATTATGTGAAAAGATATATCGTATACACGTGTATATACGTTATTTAAAAAAAAAGTAAAATATTGAAAAAAATTATAATATTAATTGATTTATTAAATTTTAAACCATTATTACAATATATTGACAAAATGATTTAAAAATTAATAATTTACACAATGCAAAAATATTTTTAGCACAACCGTACAATAAAGAAACTTTATATTTTTTTAAGTATTAAGTTTTTAAAATATTAAAGGCCAGGGAAACGTTTGTATAAAAGATGGACTACCAATTGTGCAAAATAATTTATCGATAGAGATTAAAGAATAATAAAATCTTTTGTCCTGTGTATGGAAGAAAAAATAAATTTAATTAATTAATCTTTGAAAATTATTCCTTCCTATGTGAAAGTAAAAAGGGCAATGCAGTTTGAAAATATTTTTAATATTGATCTAATAAATTATTTTATACGCAAAATATAAATAATGTTGATAATGTAAATAAATATTATTTACATTTTAGAATTAATCTTTGGATATTAAGGTACTTTAATCCGGAATTACAAAATTACCCGGAAATATTGGTAACAACATCAATCCTTTTGTAAACCCTAATTATAGAATTTATCGATATTTTTTCCCTTTCTAAACTTAGTGATACCTTTTTTTACAAATAATCACAATTCTATATTAATAATTAAAACTAATTTTGAAATTATTAGCGTATTTTTTTATTACAAATAACAACTTAACGTTATAAAAAATAGTTACTAACCTATAATTTCATTAAACCGTGTAAATCATAAAATAATATTTACACGTCTTTATATTCTTACTTCAGTAAACCAGTACAACTTCTTCGTAGGAATAAAAACAATAATTAATTATTTAACAACATTTAACTAATAATTGCACTGTTATTTCAGCTAAAATGTGAAGAAATATTAAATGTAAGTTTGGAGTGAAAATTATAATAATTATGTATCACTTATTACCTACATCGTACATAATTTTATTTGTTTTATAAAATTACACACGTCACGTAGTGCGTAATTGGTAAGCGAAGTACAACTAATAATTTCCTATTTTTTCGGAGATCATCAATTCAGACAAACGTACATAAATCATATTTTAACAAAAAAATATATTAGTACTGCAGAAAAGAATAAACATCATAAGTTTTACAGATTTTCAAATAGGTAATTGGATTGTCGTTTCCTAATTTGTTAAACGGTATCATCAAGGCTTGGCAAGAATAATCCGAAGCTGTCACCGGATACTTATAAGACTTATTGAATTAAGTGAAGGGAATCAATATTAACAACATTTTGAGTGTGTCCAAATACTTGTAGACTAAAACTGGATTTTACCCATGAAAGGCTTACATTGAATAACAATTGACTTCTCTACAGAATCTAGAAGTTTATATCCATATTCCCTCACTTCCAAACTTATCGTTTTTGTTGAGATATAAATTGTATGTAAGTAATTGAATAAATATAGTTTGTTTTGACTCTTAACGGGTGGTGGCCGGAAGGGAAGTATATTGCAGTTAACAGTTAGTGATCATCGTGCGGCTCCTGGGAGTGTGAGTCTGCGGGCGGGGGCGGGGGGCTCGCGGGGACACGGCCCTCGGGGGCCCCGTCTCAGACGGCGCGGTCGGCCGCCACGCCCGCGTACTGGCACGCCGACAGGCCGGCGGAGCCCGCGCGCGACACGGCGGGGCTCCCGGACGAGTACACGAACCCCGAGCTGTGCTGCTTCGCCTTCAGCCGCAGGCTGGCGATGCTAGATGACATGGCGGCGCACGGCTCCGGCCCGCGATGGTGATACATGGAATAAGGGTTGGGCGGCGTTGTATACGGACAAGGCGGCGCACCCCCTCCGCTCGCCGCACTCATGCCCATGGACCCAGTCCCCATACTAGACACTGAAGACGCCGCGTTAAAACAATTCACGGAGCCTTGATGATGATTCCCCGGCACAACTGACCCTAGAGGATTAACAGGCCAGGGGAATGACTTCGTTCCTAAGGGACTCGGAACCTTAGCGGCCCAGTTGTTGTACGGGTAGGAGGAGTATAATGAGTCCGTGTCGGGGAAGGTCTGCATGAGGCCGTTGAACTGGGAGCCGAAGCCGTTCTTGAAGTCAGCAGCGGCGGCCGCAGCGGCGTTCATGGCGTTTCTTTCCCGCGCTTCTCCATTTCGCGCGACGGTTCTTAAACCATACCTGGAACAGTGGAGAACAATCATTAGCACACGAAAAGTTTAATAATATTTTAAAAACCTAATTTTCATGAGGCAATCTGTAGGTAATTTAAGAAATAAACACTCCGAGTTCACATATTTTTCCTCCGAGTTTATATGTAATCTAAAGTATTTATTTGAGTCTTTTTATTCGTCTTTTTGATTGTGCAATAAGTATGTAATTTAAAAAATGTGAATAATACCGGTCCCAAAATACATGTATGTTTTATAAGATTTTTTTTAAGAAATAAAAAAAAAAAAATAAAAAAAAAAAAAAAAAAATTATGAAGGAACAATAACTGATAATCGATATTAAAATATTATAAATCCTTTATTAAATTACCAATTATTATCCTTTAGAATTGCAATTATGAAGCTTACAATAAGTTAACTCGGGAAAGATGCACGGTTTCATGTTGTGTTTATACTATAAACTATGGATCCGAAAATACGATAGAAGATTTATATTAACTTAACGAATGAAATACAGCCTTCAAATTAAGTAAGCGTATTTCATACAAAGTTAAACCTTATTTACACTGTAAGTTATAAATTGACTCACGGATGATAAACCGACCGATGCTGATGTTGACGTTAATATCGCTCCGCCGACTTGTTTTGCTAAGGGCGAGTTCTGGAAATTTCTGGGATGCTTTCTTTTTTGATGTTATAATATTTTAGTTAACCTTACTATGAAAAACATTTACTACATATGTATTTAAATGATTAAATGGAATTGAAATGAGGCATACCTAAATAAACAATAAACATACTTAAACCACAAACTAACTTAACCTTTGACTTCTGGCTTGCCCTTAGCTCGAAAGCATTTAATCTTCGACTTACTATTTTAGTAAACACCAGTTGTTAAGTTTTACGTTATGGATATAATTTTAATTTATCTGATTCGTCGCTTGCTTTGTGTATTATCAAGAAGGAACACTCTTTGTGAGGGCTCCACTCAAAGTCAGCGTTAGAAATTTAGGTGTTTTCAAAATTATATTCCGTCTTTGTTGAAATTCCAAGGAATTAAAGCGAAACCTGCCAGTTTTAATTTTATTTTCTTACTTTCTGTAAATAAATAATATCTACTTACTCGGTCCTAAGTATTGGACAAAACTTTTTTTTCTGATTTGGTACAAATTTTAAGAAAAAAACAACGTGGTGCTTAATTTTTAAACTGTAGCTGTTATTATAAATACATTTTTTAACAGTATTGATTATGCATGATATAAAAATCGCCTTGCTAAAAATCATAGATATTTAAAGCTATTAAGGCCGATCGCTTGGCCTGGAGGCAGTTTATGGAATCCATATGCTCCACATAGGAAGCGGATATGGTATGATGATGATTATTATTTAGAATTTTTTTGTCGAAATATTTGTTAATTCCGAATATTAAATGTCAATTTCTACATTGAGAGTTTTTAGAGCTGGCATAGAAATGGGACCATCTTTTGTGACTCACTAGAGTGAGTTCTTTAGTTCTAGTTCTTTCTATGTAGACATAGAAAGAAATATTTCGACAACTCTGATTTCGAGTACTGACAAATCAGAGTATTATCAGTATTTTTATTATCTTTGGTTAAAACTCAGCTTTCCACATTTATCACGTTTTGTTGTAATTGACAAAAAAATGTTTGAATAGAATTTTTATTGCAAAATGTTTGATTATTCACTGACTGTACAAATAGTTAAAAAAAATATTAAAATATGATAATTTTCATTGAAGAAACTCGATTTTAGTTCAAAGGGTAACACCGCGATAGTCACGCGATAAAGATGTAGAATTGCGCGTCAGTTGTTTTCTTTCTTAATTTGTTAAACACAATACATTATTTAATCCCCCATACACGTTAGTGATGTGTGTTCGGATTTGGCGTAAATATTAAGTGTTATTACACCGCGGCGAGATTCGATCTCCCGCGGAATTCATGAATGCGGAAAGAGCGCCATATTTACAAGGCATTACCATTATTGGCCAATAACGGACGGCCACGTGACACGGGGTAATCTCGGACCGATGAATAGGATTATTTGCGGCCAAAATATCATGCACCGGCTTTGCGGTCATTTATAATGATAATAACGATCGTGTATCGAAAACAAATAAATTACAGAGAAAACTGTTTTCGGCATGGAAAACTGCACTAACACAAATAAATTTGCAGTACATCTCACATGTATAAAGCTCAATGATCAGTTCATTAAATAAATTACAACGTCTACCTCGTAGCATATGGTGTACCAATGCAGTGCCCTATGCAACATTGGGTGCGGATAACTAAAAGTAGTAGTTTTAATAATAGTAGGGGTTAGCAGGCCTAATGACACAGGGAAACAACATCATAAACACCCAGGCTTGAGAAAAATCTGTTGAGATCCCACTTGTAACCTCTTTTTTAAAAAAATATAAATAAATACACGAGAACTTGATTTTTCGACAAGTTTCATATATTTTTTAAAAGTATTATCTACTGATAACTCAACAGAAACGATATAAAAGAGTTTGCATGGTTACGTAAAAATTTTCAACAAAAACTTCGTCTTTTGTGGGTGGTGAAACTAGCACTGGATTGTAAAACTGCCGCAGTATCTACAAAAGTGCATCTACCGAAATGGCAAATACGTGGATAAATAAAGAACTCTTCAATCTTGAAAATGATATAACTATCATAGAAAATAAACAGTTCTTTATTTATTAAAAAAAAGGAGACCTTACTAATATAATTATTTTTTGCGTACAAATATGCCCTGACAAGTTTAAAAGTAAATTAAAGCACGCTAACTCATAGATATGGGTCGTTCATGATTGAGTCACTTACTTATGAAAAAGGAACCATAGATGAACATTCATTGCATGTTTATCAATTTATTTAACGCCCTTTTCTTAAGCACGATGTTACTACTACTACTACTTTCCCTTATCCGCACCTAATGGTGCATAGGGAACAGATTGGTACATCAATCGCAGTGAATTTCGACTATTTATTACACGCAGGCAAGATGATCAGTCAATACAAGGTACCACATATGGAATATTTTATATGAGAAAGAAATATTTCACGTTGACCCCGTCAGGAATCGAGCCCGCGGTATCATTCATAGTAGCCCAACATGCTAACCATTGTACCACGAGGCGAACATGATGTTATACAGTATTAATGTGAGATTAAATTAAAATAAGTTCCCTTCAGAAAAATCTGTAGTTAAATCGTGGGAATAATGTATAGAATATAAAATGTAAAGTAATGTACCCTTAATATTGTGTAATTCAAATAAAACTTTTCAAACCGGGAACAGATTACACGGAACATTTTTGAATTTGGAATCTGCGTTCTGCCGCGTCCGGCACGCGTCCATTTCCTGTTTGGGAGCGTGTAATTGGATTATCGGGATGACGCGTTCACACGTCACGAATTCTCTCAACGGTCATTCGTCTACTGATTTGTGCATCGTGTTTGTGTGAACGCAAAACACAGTAGCAGTAGAAAAAATGTGCACACTAATTTAATGTAACGAGTTTTTTACAATAAACGTAATATTAAAATACTATAATTTCACAAATAGAACCATTTGGTAAAACAATTGTCATAAAATACGTGTTTGTATTTTAATTTGAATTATTTCGATGATAAATAATATCGTGGGTATACTGGCAAAAAAACGTTAACTCTAATATACCTGTTTTGAGAAATCAAGCATTTAAGTTTTTTTTTCCAAGTTTTTTTAAATTTTTTATTCTATTGCATTATGAGTTGAAACTTTAATTATTTCTCATTTTTTCAAACATGTAATTAATTTTCATACTTAGAAAACTTTTATTGTTAATAGCAGTATTTCCTTTTTATTTTAGAGAAAGAAAGAAATATGATTTTAGGTTAGGTACTTCAGAAAAAAAGCGCTTTATAAGTTATCCAAAATTTGTGTTTCTGCCGATTGTAGAGCTTTAAAAACTTAACAATACTGCATCATTAAATCCAAACAGCATATTTTCGAGTTAGCGTTTTTTGCCAGTATACCCACGATATATCGTGTGCATACAAGGAAGAACTACGTTTTCACCATATTTGAGTTATTAGTACCATTCATTTCAGATTTTTACGCTCCATAAAAAGGTTTATTCGGTCAAATGATATCACCGTTATTAACTGAGTTTCAGAAAATTGAAGAGCGAATGAAAACGTATTTTATATTATCTATAACATTTCCTCTCAGATCTTTACAAAGAAAAGCAGTTAAGTGATTCTAATTGGTTATTTTTGAATTGAAGATTACGTTTTCCAATAATGAATGTACAAAGATAAAAGCTTTATGTCTGGTTTTCGATACTAAAACAATATCACATCCAAAATTTTAAATAAATAAATACAATAAGCAGTACGTTTCAGCATCATCAATGTAATATAACGTTTAACAATATGTACTATGTGAAAATAAGGGAAAGACAAAGAAAATGTAGAATTCATCACATTAACAGGAGAAATAACTGTAAACAGTAAAACTTATATTTACGATTAGGTAGGTAGGTAATAATGTTTTATGCACATTAGAATGGGCCTGTTCGGTAGAAATAAAACGCGGCAGCCCCTGCAATGGCCCTAAATGAGATATAAAACCAGTTTATTCACGGTCCTAAGTTAGGAAATAACATTAGGGCAGTACACGCGTCCGGTGCGCCAAATGACAACTTTATTGCCTTATTATACTACGGGTGCGTAAATGTTACACCCTCATTAAATCCATATAAGATTAAGCCGGGAGGTTGTTTCACACAAATATAAACCGTGTTACGCTTATACTTAGGGATTATATTGATGTGCCGGCGATACGGCACATACATTAAGCGGAGGAAATTCTTGTTTGATTTAGTTTTGATTCGCGGATCATTCAGATTCGCCACGAGGTAATTTGGAAGTTGAAGGAGTGTTGGGAAGATTGAGGATAACAAGGCGTAAATTCAATTATTTCACTGCGGGCTGTTAATAATAACAGGGGTCAATGTTTTATTGATAAGTTTATTAATCACATGGTTTATTAGTGCATAGTAAGTCTTTGGTTTGTACACTATAATATAAATACGAATGTATAGGTATTTTCAGTACTCTAAATAAAATGGAATATTAATATAGACCTGTTGCATATTTTACAGATTGTAGTTTAAACGATTTCATATATCTTATTATATGCAATGAAGTGAAATGTGTGTGTTTATATATGTGTACTCGTATAATGTGAGCCAAAATCAGATATAAGCAATTAATCACATGTAACAATAATATGTTTTTGAAAAATAGGCACAAAATTAAAATTAGTAGGATAATAAATCAAAAATCATAATTATTTTTAACATTACATATATTAATATATATGTAATAAATCATTTAAAATTACATATTTAGTACTATGTACATATAATATATGTATGAAGTGAGCAATAGAAAAAAGGTAAATTACTGACATCATCTATGAAAATGTATTACTTCAATCAATTTGAATTTTAAATAAATAACCTCCTCATCCCTTTTCCCATGCATTAGCCAACTATGTACATTCTTATTAAATAATAAATAATTTGAGCACATATGCTTAATCCGGAAAAGGATGTCGTTATCATTGCTAAAAATATAACAATTTGCCATTACTATGAAATTCATGTTTTACGACCCGCTAAAATGTATGAACTGAAGTGAAAATTATGGATGTTCCTATAAATCATAAGATGATAGATTCTGGATTTGTTTGAATTAGAAAATTTATTTGTTAAATTGAATTTTTGTCTTTTGGCCTCTATCCACAATAAAAAATTGTGTTGTAAAAATTATGAACTCCTCCGCAACGATCTTCTCCTCCGACATGTTTTTTACGTACCTACATATTTCTTGTATTGTATATGCTTGTGTATAGTTATTTAGTATTTATAAGTATTTTATTAGATGCTTTATTAAACCGTCTTATTAGATGGTTACACCAGATAATAGAATCGCCAAATCCGTGATGCATCTCTGCACACCTGGACGCCGACTTCTTGGACGACTTGTAAGGGACAGCTGGGAATCGACATCCTAAGAAGCAGCATCGAACATAAAAAATAAGTCTAATTTTAAGAACAAAATGTGAAAATTATGTCCAAATTTGAGAAGATGTGTTTATTTTCAGTGTAAGCGGCTTAGAAAATGCGATTTCGATGACGTATATGTATTGAAATTGATATCAGGTATTTTTATTACACTAAGCTCAATCGTTTATATAAACACACGAAGAAAGGGGTGTTGGTTGGATAGAAGTTAGAAGTTAGGAATCGTGTGGTTATTAAAAACCTCCCGCTGGGACGTGTGAAGGGCAAAGGGTGCGTTACTATACTCACCCTTATAGGTCGTGGTGCCCACCCCCTAATAAATGTCTTTAGGACCAAGTTCTATTGAATCGGAATAGTAGCACTTTCTCAGGAAACACAAGCTGTGTTTAATTGTACTTGGGATGAGCTACCCGGATTTATGACTGGTTATTTATAGTTACGTAAAATACTTACATATAAATATATTTATTAATATCGCAAACTCTAAATTCGTCCTCTTCTGGTCGGGTAGGTACTCGTCTAGACCATTAAACCATATGAGACCTTTTTCATAACTACATAATATTACAATAAGTTTGAAACTCAATTCATAATTAACAACTAATCGCACCTTTAGAATAAAACCAACTTAAATAAAAAATGTTGTAATGATATATGATAAGAAAAAACTGATAAAAGAACATTATGCGTAATTTTTTTTATTTTTATTATTTTAACGCTGAGAAATTGATGTGAATGAATACGATGGTGTTTACTTGGTTCTACTGAGAATTTCCGAATAATCAGTATTTTGAATTAGGTCGCTTCGTTCTAAAGGTGCGTAAATGATTTGATGTGACAGGTATCCTGTTGAAGTGAATTACAAAACAAAAGTCATAATAATTTATTATGCAAACTTTTCTGGATATGAAAGCTGAGGAAATAAAAAGACTTGGAAAGCTAGTGTAATCGCCATGCATAAGTATGGGATGAGGAAGATGCAAAATCTGGGCTTAATGGATTTCACCCATTACGGGCTAACATTAAATTACAATTGACATCTCAACAGAGACGAGAACTTTGGAAGGGTATATGGATATAATTATAACTATACCCTTCCAAACTTTTCGTCTTTGTTGAGATGTCAATTGTTATTGAATGAATATATTTAAAAACATAAAAAAATTGTTCTAAAAATTATCTCTAATCTAAATATGAATCTTATTTTTCTAGACTTAGATAACCACTGCTTGTTACCTAATGCTGATGTTGCCCCATTCAGGAATCAAATCTGGGACATCGCTCATGTAAATCAACGTTCTTGCCACAGCACTAACGTAGATATGAAAACGCGTAGATTTTCTATCCGCTATACACGTTGTATCGCGTTATGCAAGGTGTGTTGTTTTAATTTCATAATAATCGTCGCATTCTAAGTTAATTATAACAAGAGCTGTAAATGTCGCTTCAAGCACGTAAATTGTGTTTATCAAGTGGGTAACATATGTAAAATGTAGATTAACACGACGAAGCAAGAGTTATCACTAAATAAACAGATAATTATTATTATTACACCTTGCATACCAACATAACATTTCATACAAAGCGTATGTGTGTGGTTATATCAGGACCGTTGTGTTTATACAATCTATCATTTATTTTATCTTCAAAGAACATAAAACGCCGTTGCAAACATAACACATAACTTGACTTGGAAAATGATCAATCTAACGCTAATAGTAAAAAAATGACAGTCTAAGTAATATTTTCAGCAGGTTCTTCGTGCCATTAAAATACAGTGATTAATTTACAAAGAGCGAATACTAGTGATGACGTAGATGCCTATTGATGACGTCATGAGTGACGTAATGGGTAACTAGACACCTAGAAACGATAGTAAGTATTTTTCAGGTATGGAATGCCACTTCTTTGAAATTCTTTTCTTCGAAGAGTTTTAAATAATAATGAGATATTGTTGGACTTGACTTGAGAAGCCTCACTGGAACTGGTGGCCAATCGCTAATTTATGGAATCCATATGCTCAACATTAGAATCGGAAATGTGTTAATAGTGACGACGATTATTATTCAATTATTAGAATACATACTCGTATACACACACAACCTAATAAAGCTTACGAACATTTTAGTAAAATTTAAGCAACTTCAAATTCGTTCTCAAACAAATATGCTTGTAATCTAAAAATGGCCGTTTTCTTTGTTTCAACATCGATTTTTTTACTACTACTACTACTTCTTTCCCTTATCCGCACCCAATGGTGCATAAGGCACTGCATTGGTACACCAAGTGCAGTGCAAATGAAGATAGAATGATCAGTCTCACGCTTCGGTACCAGTCCAAAGTACCACAAATGAAATATTAATATGAAAATCACAGGTAAATAAATATTTCATGTTGACCCCCTACGGGAATCGAACCCGCGACCTCATGCACGGTAGCCGAATGCGAAGTCGAAAAAACGAGAAAAGAAAAGACACTTTTTCTAAATAACTAAAATAAATTTTCCATTTCATTTATCTCATGTGTCCGCCTAGTAAAATTAAACCAAGGTAAATTTCAGTACAATGAATCTATCACGAGTTATGATATCTTTATGGTTCTCAAATACAATAAAGTCTAATTGCTGCGGAATATAAACAAGGTAATATTGTGAACAGTGACAAAACGGAGAGTCGCAGGCGAGTCAAGTCGAGTCGGGGAGAACAGTTATCATAACCACATACGATTCCTTTTGTCCACAATCTGTTGATTAGTCTTTATCAGTTTTATGGCTTGGAATTGTCATAAACGTTATTTTAACGAGAATGGTAGACCAAATAATCCACAGGAACAGGTACTTATGCTCGGCTTTCAGAACGGAATCAAATTTCGTACAATTTTACATGAAAATCATGACATAAATCATCTTTTGGATTTATTTTATGCTGTTATGACCGTACTAACAATATCGCATTCGTTTGAATAATTATTGCTTGTAAGAATTTGTACACTTAAAGATATTGTACTGATTATTAGCATTTTTTTTGGCAATCATCTTTTATAAGATGTAGATAAGGCCCTTCCGAGCTTTATTACTTTAGAAGACGCCTGAAGATGTTTTGGCTTTGCAATCTTCTCAACAGATGACACCAGCATAGAACAACTCTGTAAAGCGGAATGACGAAGACGATTTCAATATATATAGTAGTTCCAAAATTTGGCATATATGGTTATTAGATGATAGGCGGAATGGGGAATGTTGTAGTACGTCAAGTGGCCACTTAACCCAGCCACTGACAGGACCTGTAAACGCCTAGATAACCCACATTCGTTTCCAGAGTTTCTCTGTCTCTGTTGGGATATCAATAATATCTGATATCAGCCCAGCATGGGTATAATCCAGTAATTTGTCTACAAGTATTTGTATTCATTTAAAAAAATGTTGTTTAAAATTATAGGCATTAATTTTACATAAGATCGCTAATAGGTACATGATATTTATTTAATAAAATGCTTAAAAAAGTATAGTTGTATAAAAATGATCTTGAAAACCATTTAAAAAGGTCTTACTTGCATACTTTGCCGTGTTTTATTAAATGCATTTAAGTCACAAATTCCAAAAACCACATCCAAACTCTGATTTACAAACTTTTAATTATTCTTTACCTCGATTCATTGACAAAATGCCGCATGATACACGACGTAAAATTTGTCTACAAAATATTGAACTACTAAGTGGACACTAACCTACTCGGCAAAATTAAAATAAACGCGGGACTAAGAACACTTAGACAAAGAGACATATTTAAATTGCCATCATTTACTAACAACTCGACATACTATACTCATCCCGCATGTATTAGGAATACTACCCAGTGCTCACGAAGCAGAAACATAGACATATTTCATGATAGTTTTATGACTTTTACGAATAGCCTCCTTAGAAGTTAATTGGGTACTAATTTCTTTTGAATAATATAGTTCACTGATTTGCATATATCTTGCTACATGAATGATGTGTAATTCTTTAATTGAAGGTATACATTATAAGTTAGCATTATGCATGTTATTGTACCTAATAAATGTTCATGTGTAGGTACCTTGAATTACCATAATAAATGTCATGAAAAAAAATCAAAACTTGAAATCTCGCTAGGAAAATTTTAATGACTACGAATGAGATTTTCAAAAATAGGAAATTCTCTTCAGTGTTTGAACACAACCCAATGATTAAATTTGCTTTTGTAGAACTTGTTGTATAAAAATTTACCCAACCAATCTAATAATTAAATTTCGCTTCCATAAAACTTCATACAAAATAAATAAGTGAACCGAATATTTGCGCTGAAACTGAACGCGAGATAAATTCCAAACGGGCGGCCATTAACAACTACTGTAGAGTTGGAAACTTTTCCATGAAAATATAAAATATAAAATGCCGGCCTACGCCACCTATATATCTATGACGTAGGCTGTTGAAACAGCGGCTCACCGTATCAATCATCGCCGCTGCAAAAATGTTGGCGGGAATTATCACTCGTTTTTTGTCCAATATTGAACGAGATCCAGTGTGTAAAAAATGCAGCTAACAGTTAAACCAACAGATATATTATGGGATAACTCCGTACTGTGGATATATATTATAGTTTTCCCATACACCCTTTCAGCGCTGCGCTCCGCGGACAGATTTGGTCGTAAAGTATCGATGTTTATTTTTTTGTACTTGTTATTTCAGCGTTCGTGATAAAATACGTGACTGTTGATAAAATAATTAAATATTAAAAAGCTTTGTTTCCTAGGGCGGAATAATGTGGTTTTTCTTGGATTTAATTTGCATTTTGTCTACAAGGTTTGATGGATTTGAATACTACGACTACATTCCCTGGTCCGCACCCAATGATGCATAGGGCACTGCATTGGTACGCCATGTGTAATTAGTTGATAATTTGTTGCATGAAAGCAAGATAATCAGCCCTACGCTTCAGCGCCAGTACAAGGTATCACAAATGTAATACCTTTATGTGAAAATCGCATTCAAATAAATATGTTATATTGACCCCTATCGGGAATCGAACACACGACCTCATGCATGGCAGCCCAGCGCGCTACCGCTACACCACGAGGCGGACACGTTATGCTAAAAGCTCATCTGGGCTAGGTAGGGCCAATAATCTGCATGTGGATAAATGGTAAACAATTACTTTATTAACAAAATTTTGAGTGTGTCCAAATACTTGTAGACAAAAACTGGATTTCACCCATTACGGGCTAATAATTACAATTTGATATCTCAACAGAGACGAGAAGTTTGGAAGGGAATATGGATATCTAGGCGTTTTCAGGGCTTAGACCTGTCATTGGCTGGGTTAAGTGGCCACTTGATGTATTACAACATTCCCCATTTCATCTAATATTTGATATCCATATTTGCCAATATACAGTAAAATGGCGCGACGCTTTACATGTGAACACTCTCTGTCATCCGTTGAGAAAATTGCTAAGCATTTTAGCAGAAACCTTTATGATTGCAAGTGAGATTTTCACCGAATTATATCACCTACTAGGAAACGCCTGAAGATGAATCTTCAGTTTGTTATGCTTATAACTTTTACCAGCTAATTTTTATAAACAACATTTTGAGTGTGTCCAAATACTTGGAAACGCCCGAAGATGAATCTTCAGTTTGTTATACTTATAACTTTTACCAGCTAATTTATAAACAACATTTAATTTAACATGTTAATTACTTTATTAATCAGAATAAACAAAACCATGCCGTCCGTGATGCGATATGTAAAGGAAGTTTAATTGACGCGACACAGGACACGGCGTCGATAGAGTACAATATGGAAACCTTTACTGGCTGTAAGTTATATAATTAAATTATGCTTAAACCACAACAATATATAATTATTCTGCCACATTACGTCGTTTCTCTTTATGATATTGGATAGGTCAGATAGTTTAGAACTGACAACGGACTGCAGGACTGCAGAACGGGCGCCGATAGAGTACAATATGGAAACCTTTACTGGCTGTAAGTTATATAATTAAATTATGCTTAAACCACATCAATATATAATTATTCTGCAACATAACGTCGTTTCTCTTTATGATATTGGATAGGTCGGATAGTTGAGAACTGACAACGGACTGCAGAACGCTGATTACGAGTAACCCGTCAGTATGCAAATTCACCATGCCCGCTTGGCCTACCGCGTATGGCAAAAGTTCCGGCGGGTATAAAGTGACATCCCCGCTTTCATCCGTCACACTCTAGGTGCGCGGGGTATTAGTATGCAGGAGCCCGCGCTATAATCCCGCCTTGATTTATAGTCCTAATCGGGACCGGATTAACTGCACTGCCAGCCGCGATGACTGCGGCATGATGACGCTGTCCGAGATACGAGGAACTTGGATCCTATCCCTCTCTTGATTGATGGCGAAATTATTTTCCTTGAAATTTTAAAAAGTGCATCCAAATTTAGTTTATCAACCTGATTCGTTGATTTAAAAAAAATGGTAAAAAAAGTCAACCAGTATTCTCGACAAAATTGCGGACATCAGTTTTAGCACAAAAATATATAAAATGTGCACATCAAAAGTATAATTTACAAAAACCTACATAAAATTACGTATTTTAGCGTATTTTTTTTACATAATCTGTTAAAGCGGGATTGCAGGCTATACTATAACAGCTGATTATTGAAACTGTAAAGTTTTTTGTAGACAATTTCTATAAATATCTTCACTTGTTGAATGTATTCAAATATAAACCTAAGTTATAAATAGGAAAACGCACATAAATCACAAAGGATTAAAGCACAAAAATAATAGTCTAAAAATACATATTTAACTCTACCCTACTAACAAATTTATTAAATTATTTATATATTTCACTCGAATTCTCTCACTAAAATATTTTCAGCAAAAAGTTTTTTCCACCTCGTGGTGTAGGGGTAGCGCGTTGGGCTGCTGTGCAAGAGATCACGGATTCGATTTCCGACAGGCTCAATATGAAATATTTATTGAATAATATGGTGTTTAACATAAAAACATACCATATGTGATGTCTTGGACTGGCTCTGAAGCGTAAGACTGACATGTAAAAAATCCCTGCTCTTGGTGTACCGATGGAGTGTCCTATGCACCATTAGATGCGGATAAGGGATAGTGGAAGTAGAAATTGTCTAAATCATTGCAGCAATAAAACTTCTATACTTAGAGGATATGAATTTTTCACGACTTTTTTAATAGTAATTTTTCCGTTTACTACGGATGAGTAATAAATATAGTTATTTAAATATGCATTTCTTATTGAATTTAAAGCCATAAATACACATAATAATATTAAATAACAATTAAAAACGTGCACGAGGTCGCGTGTTCTATTCCCGTAGGGGGTCAACGTGAAATATCTACTTACATGTGATTTTCATAGTAAGATTTCATTTCACAGATCGTCTTACGTTCATGTAATAAAATGATCGAGAATCACTGCACTTGGTGTACCGATGCAGTGGCATATGCACTATTGGGTGCGGATAAGGAAAATAGTAGTAGTAGTAGTAAAATTAATTACATTACTATTAGGGCAATTAAAAATAATTTTAAGTCTATTATTTTCTCAGTGATCAGCGGTGCTGTATGTTAAACGTTGTAAAACTATAATTAAATTTATATTACGTGTGGTTTTATGATTTATGTATGGTTTATTATATGTTTAATTTAAATTATAGTAATTTATACACGCACGTGGTGAAATTATATAATGTCTTTATTCTGAATGATCCTGTTAATCAGACATAATGCATTTGGATTAAAACATCATCTTATCTTGTAACGTTTGTACAATGAGTCTCAAAGAAAAATAAGGTTTTTAAAATTTATTTATTTTAAAAACTCCCGCATTTTATGGAGAATTAATAATAGAAGAAATTCGGCTTTTAACTTTTGAAGAATCTTCCATCTCATTTTGCATGTCACGCCGGCTTTTAGCAGGTTCAATTCTTGTATCTTAGCGATATTCCTCAGATTAAATATTTATTACTCAGACATTGTTCTTAAGACACCCTCACATGAAGAAGTCTGTAGTGGTCAAATCTGATGTTCACAGAAGCCATGCGATATACTCTAACGATTTATCTTTTTTTTTAAATAGTACGTTATGCATTTTTAGCGCGCTCGCACCATAAAATCCAATAAATTTACTCATATTTCATATAACACTACTGATGTAATGTTATAACTTAAGTATTAATCATATTACAAGAGGCTATTAATAAAATAAAGGCAAAAAATATTAGTAAATACATGTGCAATACCTAAAAGAATAAAGTTAGTTTCTCTGAATTTAAATCCTTTAAAAAACTTCATCCGATAAAATGAATTTTTTAAGTAGACTATTAAAAAACTTATTACAATTACAACTAGGTCCTTTTTTAAACATACTACCGTAGTAAAAAAAAAACATTTTGGATGAAATATTATATCAATTATATCAATTTCTGCGATTTAAAATTTTACAATTATTACCTAGGTAGGTACAAGTTAATGTTTTGTCAGAATTGTATTATTATACGTTTTCTGTTGTTACAATATCCAGCAGGCCTGCGAAAAATCAACAGAAAAGCACATTATAAATGATTCAAACCAATGTCATTGGTTCTCTGAATCAAGGAATTATTTCCGTTGAAGACACTTCTGTTGTGTTACGTCCGTCCACCTTAGTGAGGGCTTACGACTAATCCCGCGGGGGATTTAACTTGTTTACAAAAACTAAAAGTATTCATTCGGCGAGGCGAAACACACTATTTAGAAGCGATATAACGTGGATTGACGAGTTCATTTGAGGCCAATGCTTCAACGATAGTAATAAAGGGATAGGAAATTTTCAATAATAATTAGATGTAATGTGTAAAGAAATAACTAAAATTCCAGTACCAAAATCACCTTGAAATGATCTTATTTTAGTTATAACGCAAAGGTTGAATCATTTTTTAACGGAAACTGTCATTTTTAGATGATGAAACGAATTTCATCCTACATTCGTTTGTACTCATCACCTGAAAGTGAAACTAGATTTTCATGTTGGTAGAACCTTTTTTATGTGGATCTAATAGAGTTTTATGAATATAAACGAATCCTTCTTTAGCGAGTTAATAATATATTATTTCTGAAAATATAACTTACTTATATACATGGGTACTTGTTACCACAGTTGTAGATACATTCAAAAGTGAAACGTTGCGTTTTATTACACCCCTCCGCCGGGGAAGTTTCTTCTAGTATGCTCCCCTAATTCGATTAAGTAATACTAATTTGGTGTGAAAGTACCGTAAATGATTAAGAATATAGTTTAATAATAATTACGGACATGTTTGATTTTATGTATTATGTGTCGGTTAATTAATTAATGTTTAGAAGTGATAGTGATGTGAAGACTGATTTTATGAAAACAGAGGGTATGATACATACAATAATCAACTTTAATACATTTAAGCGAAGTCTTTCGAAAAAAAGTTAAGTGTGAATGTTTTTCCAACTTACCCTAACCCTAGCTTCCGTGAGATTCGTCCACATGGCGATCTCTTCCCTAGTGGACATATCGGGGTACCTATTCCTCGCAAAGGTCGCTTCCAGCTCTTGCAGCTGCTGCGACGTGAAGTGGGTCCTCTGTCTCCTTTGTCTCTTGTTCTTCTTGTCGTTCTTCTCTCCGTCCAGCCCACCCCCTCCCCCGCCGCCGTCCTCCCCGCCCAGCCCCGGCGTCGTGGACTCGGTCTTGATGGTGGTTTCCGAGTTGAGGGAGCGGTTTCCTGGAAAAGGGTAAAACGGTTATTAAATGTTTCAAATTATTCCTCGTCTGTTTGGTCGCTCCTTTTGATGAAGTGCTAAGGGAAGCGTTCAGACTGAGTGGCACACGCGTGCGCGATTGGCGATTGTACTCGCGAAATAACAAACCTATGCAAACCAGCGGAGCATTTCGATCACCAACGTATCTACGTATTCACGCATCACAACTTCAATATATCGACATGTTAATATGTTGACGATTGCAGTCCACGTACGAGAATCTATCTAGCCGACTAAGACTATGGCCTACAACCTACAACAGCTAGAATTACCCTTATACCGAGAGTGATCGGAGCTTCGAACAAGAATTGACTAGAAGGGGAGTTTCCATACAATTTTTTTTCAAATATACGCTTCCTAGGGTTGATTTTATAACACCACTTATTAGCAAATTCCACCGTCTACCTAAAGACTCAAGCACTTCGGCCAATTTATTTATTTATTTTATTTATTTCTTATTTATCACATATATAATTTCACAGTTTGGAATGATTATATTTCAGTTATTTAGGTATAACCCCGTGCTTAACTGAAATATTTACAAAAAAAAGTACATTTATTTGATATGAATATAATTTGATTGTAAAAATAATTTTAAAAAAATTGTTAAAATAATTATAATAAAAGGAGACACCTAGACATGGTAGTATTTTTCAAGTAAATAATAAACTATCACATAATTTCTTTTAAAAAAGCTTCTTCGTTCTATTTCGTTTAGTTTTATGCAAGGAATTTGTACTATAATAGTTTAATGTATTGTTTTAAAATTCAGCAGATTTTTATCACCGAAACAGTAAAAAGAATCAATAAAAGAATCACAAAAATCTATCCACTTGGTTGCTGCAAGACGAGTTGTAATCTAGCCTTTACAGGAGTCTTGATTTACGCGCTTTAAAAAAATTATATAAAATTATCATTAAATAAAACATGAATGAAACAAATGCTGCTTTTAAAAATTTTGATCGTGTCTCGTAGACTTTATAAAGGGGCATGTGTTGTCATGTCGCCGCCTACAATTTATAAAAAAGATAAGTAGAAAAATTTGATTGGATATTTAGAGATCTGATATCCCCAATATTATTCTCTCTGGCCCTGCTCCATCATTCTTGCCACACATTTCATAATAGTAACTGAATAAATAGTATAAATAGATTGGCTTATCAATTCACAATATTAGATCTTATCAAACAAAACGTCAAGATAAGCGATATGAATAATTTAATTATTCCTCACAAAAAACATAATTGAAATATTTCGTTCTTTGAAATAAGACATAAAAATTTGCCATATGACATATCGCTAAAATTGTATTATGATTTTGAATGTAATTTTTCTTTAGGCACATCATTTAGTAAGTAGGTACTATATAATTGATTATGATTAAATAAAACGATGTTAAGTGTTACTATTGGTTTATTCTATAGAAATAGAATTTACCTACACTACCTGGTTTCGGGAGTAAAGTTCTCCCATCGACTGTTAAAAAGACACTTAATTTTTACTATATATTTCAAAAGTCAAATATCTTTGGAAGGTATGTACTTATGCGTACATGAAAAGTAGGTAAGAAAATGTTTTATTTGCGTTGTTTACAGAATATAAATCACTTAAAATTTTTTATAGTTCTTACTATTGTCGATTATTTTGATAAAACTATTTATATATAACCTATACACCTCCAAAACTGTAAAAATTCCACAAAATATACCCTGGCCTGCTTACAGAGTAAAAAAAAAAAAGTTTTTGAAAAAAATTGTGGTAAAAATAAATTAAAAAAACATAGAAGAACATTACAGACCAGACATGCATTAATTAATTTATAACCTTTTTTGTGTATTATTTGAAAAACGTATTAAGTCTGTGTTTTATTCCGTTCGTTCATGACAGAAAAATATTTTTATTCGAAGTTAGTATGTATACTTACCTATTAAAATACAAAACAGATAATATGGCATTAGATAACGGTACCTTCCTTTTTAATATCACTGATAAGATATTAAAACGAAACCTGATTTGACCATCTGTAAATCGAAATAATAAAATATCAAATATTAAAATGTATTTTCATAACTTTTGTTCTGGAATAACATAAATTTAAGTTTTGGTTCACGCTGCCAAATATCAACAATGACATGCATATATATATCACAGACACCCACACACCCTCACACGTCCACTAACTCTGACACACCCACACCCAACCATCCCTACAATTACAAAGTACACATAATTGGTTTGGTTTTTATTATGTTATCTATTTATTATGTCATATTGTAACTGTATGTGTCCAAAACCAAAAACAAAATAAAAAATTAAATACGTTTTTTTTTAAAAATGCATCCAACTTAGAAACCTTATTAAACATATCGTATTTAAAAGATTAAATAGTGAGATATGAAGATAGCTTAAAAATGGCAAAATAAAATATTTATTGCTGAAATCCACTGGATTATGTTTTGCGAGTAGAATTATAAATTTAGCTTCTGTTTTTTTTTTTTATTATCACCGAGTAAAGGTTACATGAAGCTTTTACATTAACAAATTAATTATTGTATGAATTAAATCAAGTATGCATAATATTACTATTAAAAATATAATATTAGAAAGTTAATCGTGGCTCTACTTGAAAATCAGTTTTTGACCTTAAACGACCGTTGTTATTCAAGCCTAGTTAAAACCTTTCAATGATGAAATGTAAAGAAATAGCTGTTTTTGGAAACTACTTCAAAATACATGTACTTAAACCTAAACTGATGTTCTTGAAGTTAAGTTATTTCATTAAACGTACATGATATTACATATTGTTGGTATTTATTGATCAATTACTTTTTTTAGTATTAGAAAAAATATTCACCATAGCAAGCAATTAAATGCACAAGTTTGCACAAGCTAGATTGCTTTGGCTCATTAGTTAAAAATAAAATTAGATAAACTTAAAGCAAAATTTCAACATTCATAGTATGTAATTAGTTTTCTCTGTAAAATATCGATCGAATATTGCTCATTTGCTTTCAATGCTTACATATTACATAATACTACACCCGAAGGTGCATAGGGCACTGCATTGGTACGCCAATTGGAGAGTGTCTCGATTAATATATTTTATGATGGCAAGACGATGAGTCTTACCTTTCAGAACCAGTCCAATGTATCACACACGAAATATCAATACGAAAATCACATGTAACTAAATATTTCAAAGTGTAAAGTTCTTATATATCATAAAAAAAATTGTTACCTACTACGTTTACCAAATGGGTTGATTTATGACTTCATCGAATTTTGAGTGTCTATATTATAAAATACCGAAATTATCTGCATGCCTTATCCGTGTCCTGATAACAATCTTTATTTTACATGTAGAAATGTAGGTACATGTAAAATGTACTTCTCTTATCTTGTATTTAAAAAAAAAAACATTTTAATTATAAATAAATTTAACCAATTTGTAAAGTAGGCAATTTAAATATGTAGGTAACGTAGATAAAATAAGATACCTAGCCCTTGTAAGTAAGCTTAAATTGACTATTATAATTTGTTTCAGTTTAATTTAGATATTATTTTACCAATACCAATAACTTTTCCATAAAATAATTAGACGTTTTAAAAAGTATTGGGTTGATAAAATATTGTTTAATTGGTATCAATTATATATGTAATCAAAAAGATGGTAGGTATATAAGTATATTTTTTTATTAGCAAAATCACAATATCTTAGGTCAAATATTTTTGCTGATATATAATATCTTGGTTTTTAGCTATTATGCTGCCCTATAGCAGTTGATGTCTCCTATCTTCACAATTATAATTCTTTCCTATCCCTCATTCGCACCTAATGATGCACAACATTGGCACAATTTTGGAAGAATCACTATAATAATAATTATAGGTACAACAGTGCAGTATATTTCGATCATTTTATTTCAAACTAGAGTATCAAAAAACCAGCGAAAATTTTCCATTTTTCCCGCCATTTAAATTTTCTCGCGTAGTTTTTCTATATTGCCACCGTAGTATGTCGGTTGGCGAACGGCGCGGCGCGGCGCGCGGCGGCATGTTCCATCACTAGTAATGGTGTCAGCATGGAATGATGGATGGGCGGCAGGCGGTGAGCACAAAGGTTTATCGCAACACACCTTTCCCAATACTCCGTATGGTACTGATAAAGCCACTATGATAAAGAGGCCTTGTATTCCTAAAACGTCAGGAAGAGCGCTTCCATTTTCAAACCGCAACATGACGCAAATTATTCTGCATTTCTAAATTGATATATGTAGCTCGATCACAGATCACTATTGACGCGGTAATAAGCGACGTGATAACGACGTTTTCGCGATCACAATGGAACACGCGTTAAAAGTTATCGATCGGGATTATTAAACGAGCGCATCAAGTCGCGAGCCATTTCCCGAGATATATCTTCTTCGCACATATCTTCTTTCAATCTTTCTCGAGTGCCGTATTGCATTTAGCCGGCGTTCGGCAAGCCAAATATTGAGAAAAGCAGTCGACATAATAAACAATCCGACACGCGCGTTGACTTTCTTGATTTGACGTTTGACGTTTAGCCTCGATATTTATTATCATCTATGGTGCTCGGCAACGCGAACGTGGTATGAACGTATATTCATTGTGATCGGTCAAATGGTTAGCGTTAGCACGTGGTTAGCACGTTTTTAACTACGTCGATAGTTATCTGTGATTGAGCTCCAGATGAATGTGGCAGATTCTTAGCATGCGTATATTATGTTTCGTTTCTTTATAGCATTAAGGTTAGTTTTGAAATAGTCCTAAAGTTGAGTATCATTATCATTATTGCATTTTTAGGGGTGGCGTTTTTCACGGGGCGGGGCGTGCAGCCCACGGGACAAGTTGAATAAATGTTTTTTTTGGGTTCCATATCAACCCACCAGCATAATAATGTTTTGAACCCGTTGATCGACAAAATAAAGACAGTGAAAATGAAATACGCACCCATACCAATTTGCCGACTTATAAATGACTTAATTGGAAGAAAATTCCATAGGTATTTCTTCTGTAATTTGAGATGTGGCGGGAACCTGAGAGAGATTAGCGGTGGACAGTTTGAAATGATCGGAAGAATTTTGTTCCGCGGAATATTCAGCCAGTCTGTTATGTTTAGCGGCCTTTCTTTTGTGGAGTCTCGACTTGGAAATTTAGAGTTATTTATCGCCTACAAGGCGAACTTTTCACAAGAATTTTGAGACAGTTCCAGACACCAGTTCCATTTCCTTGGAAATTTCTGCTAAGATGCGCGGCGTGTTTATCTTCAGTTACCTAATAATAATAAAAACCGTGTCCGTGGAACTATTACATTATTCAGTCTTCTTTAGAGTTATTTTAACTATGAAAAAATAAAGCAATCTCTACGTGTAGATGGAGTAACAATATGTATGTGATGAAAGTTCCAAACGTATTTTTTTTTACATTAAAGGAAGTGAAAGGACAGTTTGAAGAAACAGATGCAAATAATTTAGATGATTCTTGGAAAATGATTGATAAATACTATAAAAAGGGATTCTCGACGTTAAAACTTTAAAAAAATTATACCGTACTCAGTAAAATAACAGTTTTTTTGCTAAATGTTTTCCGGAAAATACACTGTGCCAGGAACGTGACAATTTACGAATTACTGTAAGACAATCAATTAGTTGATAAAGCATTAGTAAGTCAAAAAGAAAAGGCTCTATTTAAAAGCGGTCTCATTAGTGCGTAGTAGAAAAATATAGAAATATATTTAGAGTCACCCATATTTTGTGGCAAGTGTCAAGCTTGTAGTCAGAAGACAGTTGGGTGATATTTTGTATTTGATCCTGTAATCCGCGCGTTATCCAGTGTTATCCCCCAGAACACACGGACTAACACGATTAGTTTTGATTTGCAAACAAGAGACTGATGGCTTATTGTCGATTTATCTTGTTTTATATCGGATTCGCAACGAAAAACATGATTTTTAGAAGTTTTGTAAATAGAGAATAAAAAATTCCAAAATTTTAAAATAAATTTAATCAAAAGCAGTAAAAAGTCGAATTAGTATAACATTAACCCTATATGTAGGGTTAACGTATATAAATTAAATATTAAATAAAATTCGACCTGTGTGGTCATTTTCATAAGTTTATAGTTAAAGCAGAGACTTTAAAATTAGATAATGGACACAAACCAAATTATTAACCGACTTCTCCAAGTACAGGGTCGGTGTCTTTAGTTGGATAAGTCTAATGGGTCGTGTATATATTGAAAATGCCTGCAAAAATATAGCTATTTAATTATTCAAATTTGGTATGCAAAAATATTGTTTTGTAAATTCGAAATTTGTGAAATCAAACTTATGTATAATACTACAATGCCCTGACTCGACACGGACTATCTAGTGAGTCGGAGCCAGATCATTGGCATAGGTCTCGACTGATTGAGTCCCCATTCCATTATTGTGATTATTAAATGTGTGAAATGTAATAAATAAATAGAAAATAAATAATAAAAAATAGCCGGTGGATCGCCCAAATTCTGAGAGTAAAAGTCAATCACGGGTCTGATAAAGGTGGCCACCCTGCAGACTCTATCATCCGGGCACACTTTGTGGTATACCGGCTGACCGAGGGATTATCTGCATTTTACGAGTCTGTTCCCGACACCAGCTGAAGTGATAAACTCCTGGGATTGCGATTCTACGAATACACATGTCGGAATTATTGTACTATCTAGACTAGACTACACGGACTCTCCGAGTAATTAGACATTACTCGTATTTATATTCGATTATTAATATGGGTGATTTGTATACTACTTTTTGTTGAGTAATAATTTCGTGGAATTGGGTAAATTCAATTTTTGAGATATTACTAGGAGCGGAGCACTAAACAACAAAAAACAAAAAGATATCAATAGCTAAAATGCTTTTTTTTAAATGCATATCCGTAATGGGCTACACCTACTAAATAAAATATAGTAAAAAAATAGCTTTAATATGATACTTAGAATAGAAGTACCATGAAAAAAATATATTGGTAGTAGTAATGAAATAAAATACCAAATCTACGTAAATAGTCTTTGACACATCGATCAGGCTCATAATATAATATGTGGTTCCTGAGGGCCAGAGGGCCTCACTTTCTGGAACGCATTTTAGTGATTTTTAATCGCAGTTTGCTGAACCTACGTAACCAATTTATTTTGTTTCAAATTATGCCAAAAAAAAAATTCTGTAAAAAGGGTTGATTCTAAATCACAGGTACATAATAATTGAATTCAATAACTAGAAATACGCACAACTTTCATAGAAAATGGAATTACTAAAGGGAGTTATGATGTCTATTGTATCTTCATATTGTTTTGCAGCTGTACTAATAAATTATTCGTCTAATCTCGCTTTATTATGTCTGCAAGAACATGGATTATTTATATCTCAATACGTTTCACGCTAATCTCATAATAATCTGCTGTATTTATTTTTATTTATTTCAGTTTCAAGTTATTACTTTATAGAAATACGATCTCTTTTTATTTCTCCAATGTCTGAATTTTTTATACGATTAAAAATGTAAGACTTGGCTTGTAAATTTCACAAAAGAGGGCAAAAGAGTGGGTACGTAATATTTTTTTTAATGTAAAAATCAAAGTAAGAGTAAAATGGATGTCGGTAGGAAGACAATAAAATATTGCTATATAGCAATATTTCCGCTCTTGTGCCTACATAAATATGTATAGCCAATTATTGTAATGATGCTATGTTGCATTTAAAATGTTATTTTAGTCCGGGAATGAGTGTTTTATTTCCGCGGGTCTATTCGTTATGGCTATCCTCTATATCACGCAAATCGGTATTCTGTATTTTATCGAATGCTTGCGCATGCGCATCGGAATTTTATTTCCGGTAAATTGTCACTTTATTGCGATAACTGTTACTTTACGCCATTGATTTATAATACACTTAGATCTGCCTTGCAGAGTAAATTATTTAGAAAAAGTAATGACACGAAGATTCCGAACCTCAATACACTTACACGGGTCGACCTATCAGAGCCCTTCGACTGCCGGCAAGCATCCGCCCAAACACCGAAAAAGGTATGGGCTAAATATAGGGTTTACAGTAACAGTATACAATACTAACCCGTTCCTTACGAGGAGCGTTCATGAATTTTACCATGCATCTAAAATGACTTTTTTTTTCTTGTGACGGGCTGTTGGCTATTATTTAAGAAAAAACTTTCTTTGAATAATAATTATTTTAGGCTATGTAAACAAATATAAATAAACATTTACATGTGGAAAGTTACACCATATTTTTTGTTATTTTTATCCGTACGGTTTTTCTACGGTTTCACTACACAGGAAGGCATTTCGGAATGTTTTCTGAACTTCGACTCGGCCGGCGGTTAAAGAAATACTGAATACGCGTCTGGCGGAGTTGGAGGTTTTGGCGGAGTTGAAGTGTCATTCATTTTTGGGGTTCAGTTCAAATCTAAGTGTATTAATAAATCAATGCTTTACGCGAATTTCAATGTTTTTAAATGAGAGTTACGTTTATTTTTTACCTTGCTTATAGTGTGCAAGGTTTATATTTCATTATGTGGATTTTTCTTCATCGACTATCTATATTGTATTAGGATCAGGTGGTACAAATATCTGGTGAGGTCCAAAGGGAACTTTTCCGCATCTGTCTGCGATGACGAAACACAACAGTCTTCCGATCAACCTGCAGAATATTCGGCATTTTGTGTCCTATTTTTGTTTAATAATTAATTTAATATTAATTAAAAAATATACATTACCATCGTCTGTGCCCTTTCGGTCGCGAGGTCTGCTTCGCGCCGCCGGGGCGTAGGCCAGTTGGTGGGGGGACAGGCCGGGGTGCTCGAGCGCGCTTGAGGACGCGCCCGACGTGCCGGACGTGCCCGACGCGCCCGACACGGACGTCAGGGAGCTGTGCGCACTGTCCCTGAAGTCGCCCGTCTCGGCCCATACTGGAAATGTACAGGGTTATTGCAGCGTTGTAGGGAAATTTTGCAGATATTAAATAAGTAATAGACAGTTTGTAGAGTCCATATCGACGGTGAAAAAGTAAAAAGTTACTAAGCGACATAATATGAGCAAAGAAAATGATACAAAACGACATGACAATATTATGTCACTTGGTATTATTTTCTTTTGCCCGTACTATGTCGCTTAGTAATTTTTCCTTTCCACCGTCGGCGTCGATATAATAATTATTATTATGATTATTTAATTATCATCTTCATTGGAACTTAGAAGAACAAATATTTATACAATGAGTAGGTATCATGTATCCAAAATGGGACTCAAAAGGACTCAAGGTGGTTGATAATTGAATAATTTCGATCAGTGATTCAGGAGTAGGCCATCCGAGTATAGCAACGAGGCTTACCTCTCTCCTGCGCGCAAACAAAACCCTGAAATTGGCCATTCTAAAGCGCACTTACGGATCAGATATTGAAGGTTGATATTTTAAAAATGTATCATGAATTAAATTTCTCCAAATCGGAAACAACACAGCAAAATGGAAAAATGTACAGTAATACCTGCACTATTAAAATATTGAACAGTTTACGTGATGTCACTGAAATGTTATCGAAAATATGTTTTTTGGCCGATTGCAGACTAAAAATAAAATTAATAAAAACTGATCCCTAGTTATCACCAACTATGGTGCACAGGTACCGCCACATAGAAAGATAAGCGCGTGCACGTGAATCAAGGTATATGTAGATTATTTTGGCTTGAAGTTTTATTATTTTGTTAATAAACATATATCACCATGTTTCCTCTTTTGCCACTAATTAAACGAGATTTCTGTACACTTTTATCACCGTGTTTCCTCTTTTGCCGCTAATTAGACGAGATTTCTGTACAAGTCAAATAGAATTTAACATGTAGATCTCAATAGATCCACTAAATTTCCGATTCAGTATCGTCCATTGAGATCTAAATCCGCTAATTTTCGTAGGCTTATAAGGGTCGGTTTTATAAACATCCATCAGCAACGCTTGATTTACTCATCATCATCATCATCATACCATATCCGCTCCCTATGTGGAGCATATGGAATCCACAACGCTTGATTTACTGATCAGGTAATATTCCATACATTTTGTACCAAATATTACCCAGTCAGCATATCAAACGTTAAAAACGAATGATTATAAAACCAATTTGACATCTCAACAGAGAGAGAAGTTTGGAAGGGATTATGGATAATTAGGCGTTTACTGGGCTTATGACCTGTCATTGGCTGGATTAAGTGGCCACTTGATGTATTACAACATTCCCCATTTCACCTAGTATTCGATATCGGCCATAAAGTAATGGGAGTTTAATTGAGCGTTAGTTTAATTATAAGTGGTCATGGAATCTCATCCGTGATTGTACCTACTGTTAGACACCTAGGCGTAAAATATTTCAAAAGTACGTGCCGTGAATCCACATCAACATGAAACTTTCAGCCAAGAAAAAAAATGACAGAGTAATAAAGTGAGCTGGGGTCGACGATCATATAATTTTCGCTTCTCCGACATTCGTGCACATCGACAGCTGTGGCTGTTGCGGCATAAATCCGACGTTGAAATAGTTTTTGAAATGTCATACGGGATTAGCGAAGTTTCGAGAAATTAATTGTACCGTTTTGGGGCCGCAGTGTGGTGTTGGAGACAGTCGTCGCGTGGGTGGCAGTCCAGAGTTGGAAGGAGGGAGCTAGATTTATTACCAACCCTGCTCCAAGATGCAGGGTTGCATATATGGCTAGTAAATACCGATTATTGGCCTCAGTACAGGCAAAAGATTTATTTGCAAGGGGAATAAGATTCATTTCGATTACGTTATTGACACTTTCCTGCTTCTCTGTAGAGCCAATTTTACATATCCTTTTATTTACAAAAAATAATGCATATCTTTACCTAATAACGTTAAAAAATACAACTTTGTTAGCAGCGATAACGGATTTTTTTGTAAGATTTAAGTTGAAAAACTTTAGCAGTTTAGCGGGAATTAAACCTTATGTATATGTAAAAACAAATAAATAAATTTAAAAAAAAATAATATGGGAATGGATGCCTTAAACAGCTATTACGTAAATAAATATTAACTCATATTATTATGTAATGTACATGTGCCCTTAAAAAGTTTGGAATTGTATAAAATAGAGACATTCCAGAAGAACAAGAGTTATAGATGTGATATTAAGTGCTTAAATCAAAATTTCTAATCACACAAATTTAAAAAAGGAGTGAAATTCCAGTTAACGTGATAAATAGATCATAAAATAATTTGTAAAACACCGTTTTAAAATGGGCGTCATAAAACGTGAAGAAATATCACATACCGCGACTAAGCGATGCAGTAAATATATTTAAGTGTCTTATAAAAAGGCCATACAAATTACTCGTGACAAATGAACTTTATGTGTTCTCGTTAACACTTTAACAGCCCGTGAAGATGTCTTTGTTCGGAAGTAACAACCTATTAGCGACTTGACGGCGAGCCACTGGCACTGGGGAGTCCCCTAACTAACAAATTAGTCCCACACGTATAAATATACATTTCCATAGACTTTGCGAGACGAGGATTTGCCAAAAAGCTGTTTTGATTACTCAGTAAAGCTACGGTTTTAACAGAATCAGTGAAAAATCTCGTAAATAGCTAACTAACTAACTAACCATCACGCCATTTCCTCGTAGGGGTAGACAGAGAGGATAGAACGCCATACCACTCTGTCCTGACATACTTCCTTTGCTTCCTCTACATTCATACATCTTCTCATGCACACACGCCGATTATTCCGACTTTTCACATGACCACTTTCAAGTACTTGACGTACTTGGTCATGCCACGTCTATCTCGGCCTTCCGCGGCTTCTACATCCAGGCACACTTGCATTTAAACTTCTTTTAGCCGTTCTTTCATCACTCATTCGCTCCACATGACCAAACCATCGTAAAAGCCCTTTCTTAATTTTGTCAATAATGCTTATCTCAGCCTTGCACTCTGCTCTAAATTTCGACATTTGTACACCTATCATACAAAGTCTTACCACACATTCGCCTGAGAGATCGCATTTCAACAGCATTCATTCTACTTTCATCCTTCTTTTTCCAGCACCACGCTTCACTGCCATACATAAGGGTTGGTACCAGAACTCCGTTGTGTACTGCCAATTTTGCTTCTTTCGATAAGTTCTTATTTGCCACCCACTATTTAAAGGGACCATTAACACTGTTTCCGGCACTAACCCTTCTCTCAATGTCCTTATCCACATTTCCGTCTCTTGTTAACATACTTCCCAAATATACAAATTCTTCAACCTGTTTCAATGTGTCTCTGTTTACTATAATACATGCGGTCACACATTTTCTTTAAAAACCATCACATTTGAATTTTCCACATTCATTAACAAATCACTCTCCTTGCACACATTGAAAACCTTAGTGACCAAGGACTGCAGCTCCTCTTGCCAATATGCCAAGTAAATAAAAAGAACTTAGGTTTCCAGGGTCCTGGTAATTCTGGGCATGTAGTTAGAACTACGGGACGTTGACTTTGCTTAGGAACTGGAAGCCAATTGCTAAACTTGAAAAAAAAGTAGAATCGCAGATGTGAAATGACGTTTATTAATTAAAACGTATTGCATTATCAAACAATCAAAGAAAATAAAATATAAATATTTTTATTGTAATAAATACCTACGCGGGTAAGTCATTTCGAAATGTGTTTAATGATTTTTTTAAATTCTCTTCGGCACTCTAAGCATCATATTTTATTAATGATTGAATTTAATTCAAATATCCGTTAGACAGCCATGTCCACAATTTTTGCTTTTTATGATTAACGTGGATTTTTCCACCCGTATTCATGATTATGTTTAAAAATTTTAGTGGTCACAAACCGAAATGTTCAATCCAATAGATATTATCAGTTATTCTGGTAATATAAATACTCCATACACTTTCGACCCCTATGCTCAGGATGTAACGACTATGAATCCGAAGATTTAAGCTATTCAAGACGAAGTTAGGAGTTTGGCTGCATTCTGAACCGTTTAGCGCCTGTCACATTGGTCATTAATATGCGCGGTGCTCGTCGGGTCATGCCAGAGGTGAACAGATATAATTAATCATTTATTTTCTGAAAAAATCTAGTTTACACGAAACTACGAATATTTTGGATCCGCCTTTATTTTTGTATTTGTGGTAAAGACTAGACATTTAACATCCATTAAGTTGTGTTTATTTGTTTTTTGGGTCCAGTTAGGTTTTTACCCATCCGAATCTCTTTTTTTGAATGATGCTTGCAAAACTGATGGCTTAATTTAAAACTATTTCATCGCAAATATATAGTGAATTGGTTAATAACAGTGCGAGGTAAAATAGGTACATCAAACGGCGCATAAACGTGAAAACCTGTTTATAAATGGAGTAACAAAACTTGTAGTACAAACCGAATGCTGGTGAATCTACATCATATTTGGAGTCGAATGCGTAATTTGATTTTTTAATCTGAGCTTGAAAGAATTTTTTTTCTTTTCATGTAGGCTTTCATTAGTACATTAATGCGGTTTATGATTTTGTTTTATTTATGGATACTATTAATTTCTCTAAATAAATTTTATTGGATAACAATTTGCAAAACTTTATCGAAAAAAAAATCTACTTCATGCTCAATTTTCTCGAAAACCATCGACCCTAAATATGACGTAGATTCACTGGTTTCCCGCTTGTGCATCGAGTTTTTGTTACTACATGTATATTTGCTTTATAAATGTTTTAGTAAAATATCGTTCTCCATAGTTTATATACAGGGTGTAACAAAACTCGATGTACAACCCGAAAACTGGTGAATCTACATCGTATTTGAAGACAATTGTGTAATATTACTTTTTAATCTGAGCATGAAAAAAAAAATTTTTTTTCATCTTACAAAAGTCTTCATAAGTATGGCAGATTAAGTAAAATTGTTCAAATCCTTCTTAAAACGCGTTTTTCAATTTCTTTTTCTTTATGGATAAGATTCTTTTGACTAAATACATGATATTTGATAACAATTTGCAAAAAAAAAAACGATTTCGTACTCAATTTTCTCGATAACTAAGGGTCAAATCAAAAAAATTTATTCTACAAAATCGATTCCAAATATTATGTAGATTCACTGGTTTCCCGCTTGTTTATCGAGTTTTGTTACACCCTTTATATTAAATATTTTAATACTAAAATTGGACCTAAAATTTAAAAAATATATTGAAAAAATAGCTGGGAGTGGCCCAGTGGAACCATCGCGAAATTTTCAGTAAAATGATCGCCTGATTCTCACTCCGCCTCCGCTGCGATTTGATTCGTAAATTTTTTACAAATAAGAAATTTGCGCAAATAATCCGAAATAGCAAGCATTTAATTTGTTTTTTAATTAGCTATTTAAAATAACATTATTACGTTGCACGCTCCAACGAGCCTCGTCATCTGGAATAATTTACTGCTTGAACGTGTTCATTTTCTATGTTTTACATTTTTATTTCTACAAATTGAGAGTCGTAAAAAACAGGAATAGAGATGACAAAAAATTCATCCCCATTAAAATGTTTGTGTTCACTTAACATCTTCTTATACATCAAGTCTACGTGTCTTTTTACTGCTCAGTTTCCTTGGTGTAAAATGCCATTACAGTAATAAAAATAATACCTATTTATACGTACCGGAAAATAGAATGTAACAAAGAATAAATAATTAAATTTTTCGAAATATTATTCGTTAATTAAGGTGGTACATAAAATACCTCTCAGGTACATGTTCCCACTTTTTACGTCTACGTTTAAGATTAACAAATCTGTACCTAAGAGCCGAAGAGCCTACCCAGGTTTACATTTTACTGATTTTTGCTGGCGTTTGCTGAATAATAATTAATTATTAAAGATTACTTATTATTTAAGATTACTCGATAAAACAATATATATTTTTTTAACGAAGATATTTGTTCTACAAAAAACATATTTATTTTCTTATTACTACTACTACTATATTCCCTTATCCGCAACCAATGCGATGGTACATAGGACACTGTCAGTACACTGAGTGTTTCAGCATATTTTTTACGAACAAATATTAGAAAATAAGATTTTTTGCCAAAAGTGTGCCAGGACAGAGTGGTTTGGCGGCGTTCTATCCTCTCTGCCTACTCCTTCGGGGAAATGGCGTAATGGTTTGTTAGTTAGTTTGTATTTTTATTATATCGCACCATGCATACTATAATGTACTAAGTCCTAATTTCTTGAAAGTAAACCGAAAATACCACATAAACCAGCAGCTACATTTATCTAAAAAATGTGTTTCTATCACCTTCCAACGTCGAAATATTATAATTTAAAAAACCTATTGTTTAAGAAATAGTACAGAAAATAAAATCCTTCTTCGCGATTTACCAAAAAAATTTTTTTTTTAAGTTAGTGCAATTTAGTATCCATGAATGTGTTTAATTTACAAAGATCCACTAAAAAGTCTGAAAGAATTCCAGAATTTCCACTTTTATTCGGATGGATCCGTCTACTGAAGAAAAATTCTACATTCCTTGACGCTTAAAAATATAAATGGCTTCCATACATTTGTTTGTCACTTTGGACTGGATTTTTACTGCCGCCCTTTCATTTAACTTTAACAAGATGTGTGAGACTTGTTTTGAAACGGTAATAATCGACGATAATACAGTAAAAAATGTAGAAGGCGAATGTTTTGAAGGGTTAAAGAATGTATTACGGTTTTGAAAGTAAACTTTTTGTACTTAATCTTCCTACGTTTTTTTTTGGTAAGGAACATTGAAATATCAAATTAATTCTTATTTTGGTCGAATACATACAACCGGGTTGTGGTTTAGTGGTCCGAAAGTTCAAACCCCGTCCCACCATAACTTGTTTCCTACATTCTAGCATAGATGTTTCCGACCATTGTAGTAGCTGTGTCAAAAATTTCAAATAAATATGGACAACAAACGCTGGAGTACCCTGTTCCAAAAATATTTAACGTGTTGCCTATTGAGATAAAAATGTGTACAAATGTTTTTGAAGATTTGCCTACGAGAAATAACTTTTTTGTATTGATTTTTTCTTAATTTAATTTATTAGTTTTACTTAGATACTTTCATTATTTATTATTGCATTTTTTGGATGATTTATTTGATAGTTATTTACTCTATTTTGCAACAATGTAATTATTTTATGTTTTGTACTCGATTACAAATTGTAGGAAACTACAGTTTATCGGGACAACGATGCTTTTTAATATTTGGGGAACGAAAGTACGTTTATCAAATAATATATAGGTATTTTACTGTATATAACAAGAACATGTGTAGATATTGAACTTGAGTTTTTTAAAGCACTTCCATCTAGTCTTCGATTGACTGTAGGCATATTAATTAAAAACATATCGTATAATAACAGTAATGATAATTACTAACGGGGAGTATTTATCAGAATTGCTCAGAATCAACAAAAAAGGTAAAACGAAAAGGTTTCTGAGTTCCTAGAATTATTGTGATTTTCATATGTCGTTTTTTCATAAGATTCAGTAAAATTATTAGGTTTTCGAGAAGTAAGGTTAAGTAAGCTCTGAAGTTGGGAATAATTTACCCGTGACGAAGGAAACACATGCCAGGGGTCACATGGCGGAATAGGGTCAAGGTGTGATGATTATCTGTATTTTGGAAAGAAAAAAAAACAATCCTCTTGCTTTACAAGATTTAAACATAAATATCCTAATGCAACTCTTCATAAAAACATAAATCACAGAAAATAGACTAAAATATTCTTTATACGCTTTCGTGCTTCTCAATTAACTATTTTTATAAATCACAGGCTTAGTTGAATTTTAACTGACCTCAGTCATAAATGTTTTAATGAGGTAAATTGTAAATATTTATTTAAAATTATAAGTTACGTTAACAGAAAAAAATATAAAGTCTTAGGCAATCATTTCAATTTTCATAATAATATTAAAATAAATCGTGCCAAATTATGGATAGGATACTGTGTGCCTAGTATATAAAAAAAAAACAATATTTAAAGAAATGACATTGGGACCATCTTATTATTTAGAGATAATTGATTGAGTTTACGTTTACTTGAGAATAGGTGTCTTAGAAGAATTTTAGGTGTGCGGTGGTTTGACTTTGTAAGGAACACAGAGGTGAGGCAACGGACACAGCAACCCCTGGTATCTACTGTCATCCGGCGAAGGCGTTTCAGCTGGCTAGGGCCATATACTACGGATGCCTCCCGAGTGCCTTAACCATGCTTGCCTATTTTACAAGGCATCAGGTTCTCGCGTCTGGTTCGTCCACTGTTGACAATTCGTCGGCAGTTTGCGTCAGAGCTGCGGACGAGGACTTGACTTGGGAGGATGCACGGGAGCTGGCGGCCGATCGCTTGGCCTGGAGGCAGTTTGTGGATTCCATATGCTTCACATAGGGATCGGATATGGTATGATGATGATTACGTTTACTTATATGCTATAATGACTGTTAAATTTACTAGATTTCTCAAAATGCTCTATTAACACACTATACTATTCGTAATAAAAAATGGGAAAAAACAGGACGGAACTCAAAGAAAGATTAGTTCGCGGATTTGGTGAAAAGATCTAACCTGCGGATCTGCCCTTCTACTTAATGGGATTTTTATCACTTTCACGTCAAATAAAAACGATTATTTTTTTATTTATATGTAAATGTACATTATTTATGTATCCACATGTGTCTCGTATCCTTATTCCTGTCGCCAGGGTGTCTGTTGAGCACCAGGTACCGTTCAACGGCGATCCCATAAAGTCCGGAATCCGTTCCGTCTCGTAAAACTCCGCCCAAACTGTCTGAAACTCGACACCGACACAAACTATAATTTCGTGGTTCGGGGATCGTGTCACAGGCTGCCCCGGCTATTTATCACGGACCAGATATACGAAAATCCAGAGTCCTTAAACTAATATAGAATTACACGCCACATTTGAAACTGCATGTTTTTCTGTGATATTAGCGCGACGCGCTTTTTTCTCAAAATGCGTATGACAGTTTTAACGTGTATTATTTCATCATTTTATTTCTCACATAACCAATTTTACAATGCATATTAGACTTGGAAATAAAGCGGTTCCTACAAACTGCAGGTCGTGTCCAACAGTAATATTTTAACAATATCGACAATTTTTTTTAGAAATCGTCTCAAGGGCGCTTTATATGGGGATATTATTACATAGGTAATAATGAAAAGGTGATTTTATATAAAAACAGCGCTTTATGAATTATCCTAGTAATAAATAAATAAAGTAATTTATTTTTGTAATATTAATCGTATTGTATTTATAAATTTGGATGTTTTAGTATTTTTAATGTAATTTATTTTGTAAAAAATTAGGGCTAGGAAATGTTATTATTATTATTATAATTCCGTTACATTACTTGACTTAAACTGTCAACCTGTCCGCGAGGTCGCTGCAGCTGGTTCGATTTCCGGCGGGGTCAATATGAAATATTGATTCAAGCGTGTTTTTTTTTAAAAAATAATTTTTCCTTATGCCTTGGACTGCCACTATATTGTCTTGCCTTCGTAACGCAGTGCCCCTTGCACCATAATGCGGAAAAGCAAAATTAATTGCAGTAAAAACCCGTTGAAGACCGTCATATTTGCGAAATCGCTATCGAAGCACATGTGAATGGATTAACGTTTCGATGGAATTCGATTTTAATTAGTCATCTTTTTTATCACAAAAACGTTTTTTCCAAAACAACATTTTTATCTTGTAATATAAGATAAAATAATTAATATTTACCTACAAACATACGTTATTAAAAATAACAATTTTGAGCACTTTATTATAAAAATATGTATCTAGACATATTTCTCAAATGACGACGTTAAATAGATTGGCTGTGTAATTTATTATCGTAATTTTTTCATCTTTCAAAAGGTGAGTTTAACAGAAATATTTTATAAGTTAATTTTTTATCCCGCAGCTCTGACGCAAACTGCCGACGAAGCAACAGTGGACGACCAGGACGCCGAGAACCTGATGCCTTGTAAAAATAGGCAAGCATGGTTCAAGGCTCTCGGGAGGCATACGTAGTATATGCCTAGCCAGCCGAAACGCCTTCGCCGGATGACAGTAGATACCAAGGGTTGCTGTGTCCGTTGCCTCACCTCAACTTCATACTTTGTCCTCCTTACAAAGTCAAACACCGCACACCTAAAATTCTTCTAAGACACCTATTCTCAAAATTAGTATTCTGCTGTCTTGGGCCTACAGTTAGGTTTGCCACGATTCGCAGCCCATAGAGATGATTGTAACAGGTGTGATGCAGGAGTTAAAAAAGGCGGCATTTTGTTTTAACCGAGTAAATTTCATGGACTTATCACTATGGAGGATGCGCGGGAGCTGGCGGACCGATCTTTTTTGGCCTGGAGGCTGTTTTATTGTTCCATATGCTCCACATATCGGAGCGGATCATCTTTCAAAAGAATAATGAAATGATAATTTTTTTATCAATCATTCCTTTGTCGTTATGATTCATTTTCCTTTAATTAATTTAAGCGGCAACTATCTGAGTTCATTCTAGGTATGTCCTTATTATCATAATAAAATAATATATCAATTTTATAGGAAACACTTTTTGTATTTATTAGGAGTATTTTGTGCGCCATACAATTAAGGTTCTTATTTTTTAACTCAGGTTCGACCGTTATATGATTAATTAGCGCTAGAAATTTCGGTGTTTTAAAATCGATATTCCGGATTTGTCGACAGCCATAAAGCTTCGAGAAAGTTATCACAAATAGTTCAAAATTTTTTTGAGGGAAACAGCGTTAACGATCTTCTAGAAACCTTAATAATAAATTCTATGGAAAAAATAAACGGGAAGCCATTATTTTTATATATTTTTTAATTATGAGGATAACTGAAGGTGACAGGAAAGGGTAGTCGCGATAGCAAATCGCGATATTTTACCAGTTATTAGTAAGTACACCTTTTTAAATAAAAAATAGAAAACTGAAATATTGGGTATGTAAAAACTTGAGAACTTTTTAACTTTGCTAGTATAGCGTGATCGTATTACAAAATGATAAATCCCATACAATACACACATAATAAAGAATATCGCTACATACTTATTATAGTTTAAGGGGAGAGCAACACGAATACGCCGTAAATATATTAAAACTAACAACCAACCCCTCACTGGCTCCAGCATCTCTGGGCTAAACCTCTTTATGGAGATCATTATTTTCATTTCTCCCATACAGTAACTTCTAAATATTGTATGAAATGGCGTCGTTTTAGTAACATTGCAAAGTTAGTTTACAAATAAGTATCGCCATTCCAACAATATCAATTTTTTCGCCTATGAAGCCTGTGAAAAAAACTTTAAATCGCTCTCGTTTATTAGTGGTGTAGGTATTTTGATATTATTATTTTATCACCTACTTAGTTACTACATCTGCTTAGGAGGCTCAAGAGACCAACATCAAAAGCGACCCAGAATTGGGAAAAAAAAAAAAATTTTTTTATCTATCTCTAAAATCTTCAACGGTAATCGAACCTAAAACCTCTGTAATGTACAACGTTGTATTCCAGCGACTACTCTCCCTTATCCGCATCCAATGGTGCATAGGGCACTGCATCGGTATTTTCTACTGAGAAAATCAGTTATCTCTCACTTAAATTTTTAAAATTCAATCCTTTGAGGTACATTTATACGAAAACGGCGCTATATAAATTATCTATAATAATAATAATTGGTACACCAAGCACAGTCAATCTTGGTAATTTGTCACACGAAGGTAACATGATCAGTCTAGCGCTTCGCATGAGTATAACAATAGGTGGTGAAGGGACATGGACTGAACTGGCATTTGTGCACGTTTTGTTCCGTAAAAGGAAGTATCTAGAACTAATAGATTGCTTAGTGGGGTAGTCCCCGGGGGGGACTTGGTGTGCCCCTAGCGGGGGGCGGCCCGTCCCGGGCTGTTTGTATGTGCGTGCGTGGAGGTCTCAAATTATATCCATCCCTCAACTCAATTGTATTGTGTCTTTTGTAAGGATAAGGATGGTCTTTGGATAGGTATTGTGATAAGGTACGGCAGGGGGACGTATGAAATAGTGTCTGCCAGATAGGATAATAGAAGTGATAGTGTGAGATGCACACATTGCGTTCTGTCTCCTCCCCTCTTTTCCCTAATCCCCCCTCCATTGAGACCCTGACCGCGGATGCACGGGTGGATGTTCTGGGATGAGGGGGCCCTGGCGGGGGCGGGGTACCGGTCTCCACACGGGTGGTTGTAATTTACTAATTAAATAATGATCGGGGTAGAAACTAACATCCCCTACCACTGTTAATTTGGCCGACTCTGTTTGGGTTTTGGGTGATGGAAACAATGACAATTATAATACACAAGCCGAGACGGTGGTAGGCAATGAAAGCATTTTTGTTCGCGTACCATAATCGTAAATTCATCCGTATTTTTATCAACACTAACAATCTTAAAAATCGCGGTTTAGCTTGTTGAAAAAATCGGTAGAGTTAGGACTGAAAAAAGACTCAATAGTCTTTAAAAGCAGTTTAGGGGAAAGGGTGGGGCTTTTCATTGTAAAAGTCTAGCGCTTCAGCGTCCAGTCCATGTAGCCACTACACTACAATGTGAAATATCGGTGAAATGAACTGATTATTTGTATTTTCAAATCGTTTTACTACATTATGGCAAGTATGAGAAGGTACTCTCATCTGATGGGTTTACTATTTTCTACTTGGCCAAGTTCCACGATATGCTTCAAGTTTTGATATATTTTACTCACTAAGTGCGAAGGCCTTTCCGAAGCTCTCGGCTTGTTACTTTGTTAGCTAAATCGTCGGTACTACAAATAATATTATATTGTGAAAGATTATAAGGCTGAGAATAGTAACGAGATTTAAGTACATATTTTTATCTAGATAGTCATGTGTAGGGTGTCAATTTTAAAATAAATGTTTTGAGGTAGGTATCTTGTTAAATGTGATAAGCAAAAGTAGGCAGTTAGGTAACTAATACTACAAATTGCTATATTTTTATAAATAAATGTACTAATAGGCGTAAACGCGTTCAGTAAGAGCGTTTGTGCACACAAGGGATTTTACTGTCCGGCATCGCGACAGTCCGATTTTTTACGGTCCGATATGGCACGCCATAAATGGATACAAATTACAGGGTGTAAAAAAACTCGTAGTACAACCTGAAAACTGGTAAATCTACATAGTATTTGGAGACGATTGTGTAATATGACTTTTTAATCTGAGTTTGAAAAAAAAAAATTATTTTCCTCACAATAGTTTTCATAAGTATGGGAGATTAAGTTAAATTCCTCAAATTATTTTTAAAACCCGTTTTTTAATTTTGTTTTCTTTAGGAAAAGTACAAATTTGACTAAATACATGATATTTGATAACAATTTGCAAAAAAATTTGGAAAAAAAATCAACTTCGTACTCAATTTTCTCGAAAACTAAGGGTCAAATAAAAAAAAATTATTCCACAAAATCGACTCCAAATATGATGTAGATTCACTGGATTCCCGCTTGTACATACGTAATTTTACCGTCCGATTTTTTTTCTGTCATTGCAGACATTTACATTTCATGCCACATAATGTTAAAAAACGGGACCGCCGCACTATCGTGCGGCAGGGCCAAGATCGTCCTAAAATTCAATTTTTTTTAAATCAACCAAATATATGGTAGAAATCAAAATAATTATTGATTTATAATATTAAAAAACACTATATTTTTTACTAAAAAATTATCAACTTTGTATATTGCTCGGTTAATTAATTATGACACTTCAAAGTTGAATGTTTTCAAATATCAGTTTATTAAGTAATTTAAAGTGAAATTTGGAACCCCCTTAAAATGCATTTTTATCAAAAAATATTTTAATTCTGGTCCTGTTTAGTATAAACACTAGTCTTTTCTATATAAAAAACAGAATTATTTTTTTTAATACTGATTACGAGTTTTTTTATTATAAATTTTAAAACACGTAACTAACAATATTTTTAAAAATTAACTTTCCCTAAGCTTTTTGTTACTAGCGAATTTTGCCGAAGGTTGGATATTATCATTTTTTTTATTACAAACATTTAGTTTAATTTGAGAAACAGAAAAAAAATCTTGCGCCTACTTGCGCCATTTTTTTTTTATAAATATTTTTCTACTAAAAGGAACTACACCCCCAAAAATGTATGGATCCAATAACATTTTTTAAATTTTGGAATAATTGAATAATATTTTTTTTTATGGTTTTTATTCTTAAACCTAACTTATTTTCAATAAGTACAATAATTTTTTCAAGTTTCGTATACCGAAAATCATTCTTATGATTCATTTTAATTCGTAATTATTTTTAACCACGGTAAGTCTAAATTTGTGGCACCTTTAACATTATCTTGCACTGTTAGAATTTTTATAATTGTGAGATAATGATAAATAATAATTAGTCTATCAATAACTAAAAACCATAATGCTAAAAACAAAATAAGAACAAAATTATTTTGTTTCTAATTTTAATGTAAATAAAAAAAAAATCATATATGTTTTCAAATATTATAGTTAATTAAGTAATTTAAAGTGAAATTTGTAACCCTCTTATAATGCATTTTTTATAAGAAATATTTTTTATTCTGGTCCTGTTTAGTATAAACACTAGTCTTTTCTATATAAAAACATACATATTTTTTAAATACTGATTACGAGTTTTTTATTATAAATTTTAAAACACATAACTAAAAGTATTTTAAAAAATTAACTTTCACTAAGCTTTTAGTTACTAGTGAATTTTGCCGAAGATTGGATATTATGATTTTTATTGCGAGCATTTAGTTTAACTTGAGAAACAGAAAAAAAATCTTGCGGCTTATTGCGCCATTTTTTAATAATAAATATTTTTCTAGTAAAAGGAACTACACCCCAAAAATGTATGGCTCATATTTTGTAGTTTAACTTTGAAAACCTTATTTAAAAGATTGCAAATTCATGTATTTTTAGAAAAAGGATGTCTATATTATGCAAAGTAATGGATATGTAAGACGAGGCTAAAGCACTTTTAATACACAGAATTATAAAAAGTAAGATTAATAATGTGTAAAAGTAGTTTTGAAAATATAATATAGATATTTAAGAAGCACTTTTTATTTAGTCTGTAAATATCACTCATGAATTCGACATTTTAAATACTGATTATTATTTTTTATAATAAAACACAGTTTTGTTAACCTTAACCTACGTGTTTTTGCTTACTTTGCACATGAATCTTAAGTTTTTTTCCAAAAACTGTATTTTGGCTGACCTATAATTCATCACTATACGAATAAAATCACAGAAATGTTTTAATGTATTCTGAATTCATATTAATTCAGTATTATTCTCTTCAAATTTTGTCTGAATATCATTATTGGTTTCAAAGTTATAATTTTAGGATGAAAATGAGCCGTTCGCACCATAGTGCGCCGGACAGTAAAATTCATTGTAGTGCTCAAACGCCTTAAGTAGGTAATCACTTTAAAACATTATTAAGTAAATAAGTGTTTTTTTATTGTAAGGTAATTATTTTTAGTTTTCTTTGTATCTAGTTTTATGTAAAATGAATGTAGATCAATATTACATTAGACACGACTCTGTTTTATAATACCTACTCCATTTGATAATTTAAAAAGTTGTTTGAATAATAAATACCTTACATAAATTTAAACGTGGCAGAATACTATGCGGTGAAATTAATGTATGTATTTACATCTAAATTCAAGCTCATTATTTGCGCTAAAAGATGCTGCCAGTTGCCAGTTGCCAGTCTGTTTTTGGAAAATAAACACTATTTAGATGTTGATTCGGACGCAGTAAATCACAAAAGCGATAAAGTGTACCCGTCACATTATATCAAAAACACAAAAAGTATCGTTCTTGTGAAAATACAATAAAAAAATACCTTTCAAATTTCAACAATCGTAAAGATAAGTCATTTTTCATGCAATTTTACCTAGAAACATGGTGTTGACAGTGTGTTCTGTGTTTTTTATCTATGGGCACGTGTTTAAACACGTTTTTGTTTGACAAATAATACCTATGTTTATCTCGTTTATGTTGCAGGCATAATGCAGGTAGGTCCTGATGTTCGTGTTATGCGGCTAGCTGCACTTTTGTTAAATTGACTGTTATAATTTTTGGTCTTATTTTAGTTTGGTTGAAGCGTGCCTGTAGCCTATAAATATTATGTGAGAAGCTTTTTTCAACAAGAACTTAAAAGTGAGTTTGTAACATGTCGGAATAATCGGTGTTCATTCATGTGAAGATGATTGGTGTGGTGTTTTATCCTCTCTGACTACCTTTTCGAGATAGTTTTGTTATGGTTAGATGTATAAATTTATCTGTAAAATAAACTTAAATTTTTAATGAAAATGCGGCTACTGTCACTTGATGACTAGATTCACATGGGGTTCCTGGTTCGATTTCCGTTTCTATTGATATCACAGGAATTGAAAGTGATTATTTCTTAATCCTGGGGTGTTCTCATGGTGTTTTCGACTGTTAGTAATAGTCGCCCCTTGATATGTGAAGGTAGCACAATAATATAAAAACATAATTTTAGTTCTTTAATGAGATACGTTTTGATTATCTGATTTTGATTTGATTAACACATTTTTTTCCTTCAATACACCTTTTTATTTTCATAGCAAAATGAGAAATGGTTTTTAAAACAATTAAGCCTCACTTACCATTACTAAAATGAAAGACTTATCGACGTTTGATGGAGGTAACTAAATAATTAGTATCTTGAGTAAATTGGGGTCTCTTGTTTGAACTTTAGACGTCTTTTGGCTCCAATGTAAACTGCGACGACAAACAAAAAATATTTGAAAGGCAGAGGTGCCCAGAAATGCGTCGACGAGCTATAAATTACAGCGACGTTATCACAAGTACACAATAGAATGATGTGACGTTTTCTGGCGTCAGAATTTTCTCAGCGGAATACGAAATTTACCCATAAAATCATTCACATTTAAGATTTTAGATGGAATCTAACACTTCGCCATGTATTACTACGTTATTTATTTTATTTTATTTTATTGTTTTTACGCCCATAGGGCTTTTACATAGACATTTTTAAATGATTACACAGTATGTAGCTATTCATTTACCGCCAGAGATGGCATCCAGACACTGTTCCCTAAAATGCACTAGATTTGTGTTGAAAACATCAATATTGTTAGTATTCTTGTAGGTTAAAATCAATAAAGTTGTGAAATTTTATTCAAGTATTTTTTATTTTATTTTAAAACTTATTGTCCATTTAGCCGTGTTCTTAGATCTTTATTTTTTCTTATTAATTTATTGAAAAGACATCCATGACACGCCAATATGAAAAAAAAACATGTTTTTATTTTCCATTATGAATAGTACCTACATTACTAATTGAGGAACAAACCATCACAGAACATCCAGGTCTGAAAAAGCCAACGGAAAATATTTTGTCATCTTACCGGGATCGAACCAGGAACCTCCGCGGAACGAGTCTAGCATTCTAGCAATGGCAATATTTATTTGATTGTTTTTTAAGGATGTTCAAAAAAACTATTATAAATATATGGGGACACGACGCGACGTAAGCATATTATATGATACTTGTGACAAATATCACTAGAAACTGGAAGATCCCCAACACATCTTAGCACTCTGTTTGAAGTGTAGTCACAACGGGACATAGATTGTAGGGTATAGGTAGGATAGTATAATGATTCTTAGGCATTGATTTATTAATACACTTTTGAACTGAACCCAAAAATGAATGACACTTCAACTCCGCCAAAACCTCCAACTCCGCCAGACGCGTATTCAGTATTTCTTTAACCGCCGGCCAAGTCGGGACGTTCAGAAAACATTCCGAATTGCCTTCCTGTGTAGTGAAACCGTGTAAAAATCGTACGGATAAAAATAACAAAAAAGATTGTGTAACTTTCCACATGTAAATGTTTATTTATATTTGTTTACATAGCCTAAAATAATTATTATTCAAAGAAAATTTTCTTCTTAAATAATAGCTAACAGCCCGTCCACAAGAAAAAAAAATCATTTTAGATGCATGGTAAAATTCATGAACGCTCCTCGTAAGGAACGGGTTAGTATTGTATACTGTTACTGTAACCCTAAATATAGCCCATACCTTTTGCGGTGTGTGGGCGGATGCTTGCCGGCAGTCGAAGGGCTCTGATAGGTCGACCCGTGTAAGTGTATTGGTATGAATTAAAGGTGCGGAATCTTCGTATCATTAATTTTTCTAAATTATTTACTCTGCAAGGCAGATCTAAGTGTATTATAAATCAATGAGGGTATAGGTAGGATAGTATATTGATTCTTAGGGCTATTCTTTTCTTCGGTGTTTTTTTTCTTATCAAGCATCTGCTACTTAAAAGTTGGCACCTACCCTTCCTAAAACCAACAATGAGAAGTACGTACCTACGTGCAATATACTTGCTACTTACCATACATTAATTTTATAGGCGTAGGTGGCAGGCGTCAGTTTTGAATTATTACTCTTGCAAATACATGCAAGTAAAACATTCCGTGGGACTTAGTCCACATGGTGGGGGGCGGGGGCGGGGATCCTATCAATTCACATTAACTGCGAGTGAATGGCTCCCGTACATAATGGGACGAGGCTCCTCGCGGCCGCCCCACCCCGAGTCACGTGGTCCATGTCGAGAGTGACGTCAAGATTACTTCAAATCGAAGGTTCTCGAAGGATGCACACTAATGTGTTCAAGTGAATGTCTCATTTGGGAAGCCAATAATTCATAATATGTAAAGATGTTGGTGCGATACTTGTAGATTGAATTGGGTTCTTTCCGATTTTCTATTTTTTATTTCAAAAAATTGATTGAAAAATAACAATATCAAGGATTTTTTTTTAAAATTTTTACGATGTCATATGAATTTTCTAGCGCGGTTTGAAATAGCGCTTTTTCAAATCGCTCGCAAAATCCTCCATTTGGCGCGCATGCGGTGTGACGTCACATCAATATGAGCGCTCACTTCGTAATGAATTTCCCGCCTTTTATAATGGAGGGGTATGACGTCATTAGCCAATAACGGGCGTTAAAAGTCACTCGTAATTTCGTGTTTTTAAAACATAAATTTATAAATGAAAACAACATTTTTGATCATTGTGTTTTATATCGTTGGAATTGTAAAAATATACTTTAAATATTAATAACGTTTTCAAGGATACTCATGCTATCGGGAACAGCCCAATTACGGACGAAAGCTTATAAAAAATAGAGCTTTATGACGATTTTTTCTATAAGTATCATTACGTTCCCGCTAAATGCAGAACGATCTGCGAAAGGAGTGGGCTATATAGGTTCAACAACATTTTGAATGTATACAAATACTTGTAGACAAATTACTGGATTATACCCATGCTGGGCTGATAATATAAGATATTATTGATAACTTTATATTTTTAACCAGTAAATCAGACATCTTCATGCGTCTTCTAGTAAGTAATAAAGCTCAGACACCAGCATAGAAAATTTCGGTAATGCGGAACGACGCGACGTAGACGAGTTCAATATATATATTTGTTCCAAAAATTTGTCATATATATGGTTGTCAGATGATGGGCGGAATGGGGAATGTTGTAGTACATCAAGTGGCCACTTAACCCAGCCAATGACAGGTCATAAGCCCTGCAAAACGCCTAGATAACCTACATTCGCTTCCAGAGTTTCTCTGATTCTGTTGGGATATCAATAATATCCTATAGATATAGGTTCAACTTATTCTTATTCAGGGGGTCAGGGCATTGAGCTCCTGACGTCACTGCGACCTGTGAAGATCTATTGTGACGATTCCTTTTAAGTTACGTTAGTCCTCATCCTTCTAGCCTGTAGCTTTGAGGAGGGTGAGGACTAGCACGTCCAATGCTATAGTTTCCTCCTCCAGGCCCAGGTTTTAGAAAAACTGGGCCACTTAGATGGGAGCAAGCTCCTTTACATCATTTGGCACGATAATCTGGCCTCCAAGAATGTTACTTCTCTTTTAATGTAGTGCATCGCAGTCACATATGATGTGTTTAGGTGTTTCTTCATCTGCACTGCAGAACCTACAACTAGAAGATTACGAGAGGCCCATTCTATTGAGGTGCTTGTTTAATCTGCCGTGTCCAGTGAGGGCTCTGGTAATGACTCTCACTTGATTCCGACTTAGTTTAACGTACAATATTCGTCTACGACTGGCTCGTACTACAAATCAATCCAACCATAGATTCCAAAAACACCGTTGTTCCGTAATAATACTATTTCTAAATTGAGTATTTCTCTCCTCAGTAGATTGAGGATCGGCCACACAGTGTTAGCATCACACCTAAAGATAATTCAAGTATTGCCTTCAGCTTTGTGCGAACAAGAGGATGAAACATCAAATCATGTATTTTTCAACTGCTATTTACTCCCTTGTGATGATTTTCTACGAGACATTCGCTTACTGGGCTTATCCTCTCCACTCAGTGTACAGCAACTCCTTTTCCTGAACTGTCCAGAAGTTAACAGTGCAATGACAAGACATCTAAGAAAACAATAAAAACGTGTAATTCATTAAAAATCTCAAATTGATTGTTCAATCGTATCCCTTCTCGAAACTGACAATAGTTGTTTGCATAATTTCAGTAGATGCTTTTTCCTTTAAAATACAAGTGCATTTATTGCACAGCCGATTCTTAACAACTTGTTTACAACTTTGCGATGAAAATATTTACCGAATCAGATACACCTTTTCGTATGGTAACAATAATCACTATTGTATTAATATATTATCACAATCCTTTAACTGTAACTAACTATATGATGACAATACAGCCATGTATCACTCGACATCGGGTGATTTGCCATTTATAAAATAGAATAGAATAGAACTTACAATATTCCTTACGTGATGTGTGAAAAGTATGATAAATCCAAACTGTAAAATGAGAGTATTCGAATATTCGCTCAGCGCAGCAACATTGACCTCGCAACATCCGTCCTTCTCGTGAACCTGATCTTCCTTCGTTCTATCCACAAAAATACCCTCGTGATACTCGCCATCCATCTCCAAGCTTCCCAGATTCCAACTCCCGAAACCCCTCGACCAAAAGTGAGTAAAGTGTGCTGTGCCCCTCGTTTGTGTCCTGCCGCGCCAGTTCGACGTGGTGTTCCAGGGTATTCCTGGATACTTCACCCTTTCTGGTGGTCCTTCAGCTTCATATCCCGCCCTTGTTGAGTCCAGCTCTGGTAAGTCCTCTTCCATTTTCCGATCCTCGTTCGGACGAAGTTACCAGAGAGTCTCATCGTGGCGGATACACGGATACAAATCTCTATATCCCTTTATCCACTGTCCGCACCTAATGGTGCATTGGTAGGTATATCATGTCTCTCGATTATATTATTATTATAGTATATCCTGATTATTTTATCACTCAATATTGTGTCGAGACTTAAATATTAATTAACATGTGATTTTCATATTAATATTTCATGTGTAATGGACTGGTTCTAAAGCGTAAGACTGATCATCTTACCTTCGTGTAATAAAACGATCCAGATACACTGCATTTGGTGTAATTCGCATTTTGCAAGATACGTGGAATTCGAACTTAGGGATTCCAATACGGATTTGGCCACTCTATAACCAGTTAACTACAAACCCGTTAGTAACTTATTTTCAGTTCTGAATTTCGTTGTTTTAATTCTAGTATGATCTGTAATTCTAATCACAACGGAGTAAAGGAAGCTGCCACTTTTACTTACCGAAATAAATTCAGATCAAATTACACTATTTTTGTAATGTGTATCTGTTAAATGCATCGCTTAGATCCACAAATAAAAGACCACACGCATAATAACTTCTAGTAATAATTAGAATAACCAATATTGTTACAAGTATTATATGATTAGAATTATTATTGATATACCTGTAATGTATTTTATTTTTATTTTATACATGGTGTAACAAAACTCGTAATACAACCCGAAAACTGGTGAATCTACATCATATTTGGAGTTCAATGTGTATTATGACTATTGAATCTATATTGAAAAAAAAAAATTTCTTCTTATAAAAGCTTTCACAAGTACCGCAAATTAAGTAAAATTGCGTGAATTCTTATTTAAATACGGTTATTTAATTTTATTTTCTTCATAGATAGTATTGATTTGACTAAATAAATTATTTTTGATAATAATTTGAAAAAAAATCAATTTTCGGGAAAACTATGGGTCAAGTAAAAAAAAAAACCTACATATTTTAAAGCAACGTGTTTGTTTGAAAGAAATCGCGGTGAACATTTTCAAACGTATTTTATACAAATTATTTCAAACAAGAATATTTTTAATAAAAATAAAATAGTTGTCCTTTTTTTTATTTACGGTGAAAGGGATGTAAACTGATTGTAAATTACACTTAACTTGTAATGGGCATAAAAGAAACGATGCGATGTGGGAAAATACTAATGATTCACATTTCAGTAAAATATTTCTCTTGTGTTTTAAAAAACATTTTTACCGTAGTGTAATTTGTATCTATTCATACAAGTTATATAAAAAACTCGACTGTATAATGCATCTCCATTAGGTCGCATATTCTCTAGCCTCTTTCTCCCCTTCCAGTAACGCTCCTGAATACAAAATGTATGAATAAGAATTCATAAAGGCGTAAAAAGATGATGAATAGGATATTACACTCACAAAGGGACGCGTAGGTGTTGCGTACAGGAAATACATCACAGCCAGTGACATAAATTGAGGTAACGGAGACCTCCTCGTTCATTCTGCACTCCTAACTAATTCAATAGAACCGAATATTAATTACCTAAACTTTAAAATTACTGCCATCCCAAAATGGCGACCATATTCACAGGCTGTCAGCTCACTAATGAAACAATTTGATTCTGGCCTCTAGCACTACAAAAGAAAAAATAAATATGCTAAATGATCGTAGGAACAAAAAATCTTCTTATTTCGTATTATCCATATTTCAGGATTAACAGGTGTTAACTTTGCGCTTTCGTCATTCGAAACTTGTCAAAATATAATTAGCCTATACCTTAAAGCTTATTCAAGTACGGTTTGTGAGAACAACGCGTGATTAATGTTGGTTATTGTGGGTACCGAAAAATAAATCTTTTTTTCATCTCGAACAAAGACGCGCTAAGCTTTTCTTGTTAAATTGTCGTCAATACGAATGTTTAACAAGGTGTATTTTTCTATAGATATAAAAATGTTATAGAGCATGTGAAAAATATCAAAACTAAATATTTAAAACATCATTATCTTGAGTTAAATGAACTCCATCATAAAACAAAAAAAAATTTCCTATATTTTTCATATCTAATGAATAGTAGTTATTATTTAACATTTTTTTATTAGTATTTTAGATCGATCCAATATCTTTACTAAAAAAACATTATAAAAATGAAAGTAGGAAATTTTCCGTCAAACATGAAAAAAGGAATACACACAATAAGTTCAAATAAATAATAAAATGCACTGATAATGCATAATATTAATATTTTTGTGTGAGCTGCATACCTTTTGATAATGATATCCAGTACGACAGATAAGCTTATAATAGTTGCGCTTTCTATTTCTTTTCTTTTGTGTAATATTCCTATAATGTCATATTTTGTAAAAACGACTGTCTTCTGAATCTATATATATTAAACGAATGATTTAATAAAATTGAAAGAAATAAAAAAATAAACGTCTTTGGTAAAGATTTTTTTATTTGTTTCGGCATCAAGCTTAAACTGATAAATTATTTATTATTTAAACAGAAATATATTCACGTTCCTATCACAAAAATTACAACACATTCGTCAAAATAATATTGTTAGCGATACCAACGAAATAAAAAACACACTGAGAAATAATTTTCAGAGTTAGAAATCCTTTACGAAGTGTGGAAACAAATAGAAGGAAAAATATGATTTGAAATAAGGTTAGAGGAGAACTGCTAGCAAGATACTGTGAGCGAAGAATCTTCTGTAAATCCGCATAAGCTTCAACTTCCTTTAGGATTTTCGGAAGTCATTTATCAGTCGTGTGTTTTATGTCCTTCTCGGGCCATTTTGTACATGTATTACTTCTTTATCTACACTTCTACAGGCAAAGGGTACAATCATTTCTCTCTCTAGGGTTTATCTACAAACTAGTATACAGTTAACTTTCAATATTCGGGAAAGGAAAATCGATATAACTTCATTTAATGATTTTCGGACCGCCATTTATGTGTGTTTAATATTTAATATGACATGTGTTAAAAAATAATTATATTGTGGATGTAGTTATTGTTTATTTTACCTTTCAACAATTGTTTTTAGTCAAATTGCCATCTCTGGCGGTATAAAATATCTACCTACTGTGTAATAATTTAAAAATGTCTTTTGGGCGTAAAAACAATAAAATAAATAAATAAATTGAACTGGAATCAATTCATTAGAAACACCTAGATCGAGATAATACTGAAATTTTAGCACAGATCATTAAAAAAAATATTTTACATTGAAGTTTACCAAATATTGTGAGGTATGGCAAACATTATAAATAATTTATTATACTGTCCATCGATCTCTCCTTAAACGCATATTTTTAAGGGTATTTAGGATTTGATTCAATTAAAATAAATAGATAATACTTTGTCATCATTACGTCTATGTTCAAAATTCAATATCTACTCAAAAATTTATCTGTAAAGTAACTTCTGAAAATAAAATAACTGATTTAATTACAGTAAAACTACATGAAACATATTTCGTTTCCTACAAATAAATGAGTCGACACATAGTGTCCTCTCGGGGCCTCCGGAATGTGTCAAAAAACCAAATAAATTGACGTCGCGTCCCCAAAACAAATGAAAGTATGTCTGCCTTTCTAGAAAGGGAAAGGGGTTGACCACAACCAATTTGGTTTTGCAAATTATCTGCCAAGGGGAGGGAAATTGGTCCCATATGTGTCGCTACATTTGGTTAGGGGTTGCTAAGTAATGTCTCGAGGATTGGCTGAAAAAACTATTTCGAATGATGCGTCGGTGGATTAGTAATACACCCACGAAGCCACCTGCATAATTGAATTGTAAATTATACCTTTGCCGAAACACAAATGTAGACATTTTTTTAAATACAAAAGCAATAATTAATTTACGTTCTTATGGTGTACCTACCTACCTGAAATTTTATTTTATTTTATTTTAACAAAAGTTTTACATTGAATCATAATTAAAATTATTGATTTGAAAAAAGTATCAAATGATTTTAATCTACTTAGGTATACAAATAAATTTTATTCTATTTTAGATCTCCACACACGAATAGGCCTTAATTTATTACGGGAATTTTGTTACATTTGCTTAACTTCTGTTCAGATTAAATTAATTAATAAAACATTAAAAACAATATAAACCAATAAAACATTAGTAAAATAATTTCATGCCCCATCTGGTGGGAGGAGATAACAAAACAACCTACTAAAAATGTCACCCTGAAACATAATGTCTCGCTGTCTGTACAAGGGTAGGTACTACAATCATCCCCAGAGATTTGTCTGTTGGTTGTGTTCTACATAACCTTTAACCAAACTATTAAGTAATGGCTTAACAATCCTCTGAGGATGTTTTAGAAAGAATTTACAATTCTAGTGGGGACGATTAATTTTTTTATGAATGCAATTTATTGTGATTAGATTTTTTTTACGTTCCATATTATTTATATTATTTTTAGTTGACCGAAAACTGTACATTTTCTTGTGCAGTTTGCAAACTGTCCCGTATAAAACGAAAGTGGTATGGAATAATGAATGGTCGGCGTGACATTTGGCTGAATTGACAGTTAAATGCTTTTTATGTGAAACTTTTAAGTAGATATTTCGATATGTTGATTGAATGCTTTTAAAAACTTAAAATACAAAAAAACATGTTTACATTCCTAGCTATATTAACAATTTCCTGCGTACAAACATACGATAATAACTTACCACCGCGTTAAAAAAAATGCATATTTAGCGTGTCTTTTGACAGACAGTACTGTTATCTGAACAAGAAACTATATATGTAGAAAATGTATAACTGTACGTACCTACATTTATTAAATATTTTTTATTTATTACTTTTGAATGACGCATGACGGTTACTAAAAATATCGATCATTTGTCTTGCAAATTATCGTTTTTTTTACAACAGAATAGGGAAATACAAGTCATATTATGTCAACAACATTTATCATTATTTGTTTGCAAACTTTTGTGTATAAACAATCACCCTTTGTACGCCCCAGGGGTGTAGCCGAGGCACAATACTATCCACGAGATATTTTATAAATATTTCCACGGGGCGGTTTGACACAAAACAGAAAGAATAAATAAATCACTCTGCACTGGTCATTGTGACACACAGACAGACAAAGCGACTGGAATACAAATAGACTAATGTATAATCGTCAATGCGGTTAACGGAAATCTGTGTACAAACACAATTTGTTGTAATTTATTCTTTGTTCAACAATTACTTGCCTATCATTTAAGGGAGGAGTTCAGCAACAACTGACTAAAATTTTAAACATTACAGTACCTATTTGCAATATTATCGAATACAAACAAGTAGAAATATTATTTTTTAACGGATTTTTTTTTTTATCGCATTCGATGTTTAGTATTTTTTGTGTTAATTAGTGAATTAAGTACCTACTTTTTCTTACTGATTTGTTGTGTCGTATTTGTTTATAGTTCTGGAAAATCACTCGATAAGATGGCAGTAAAAATTAACATAAGAAAATACTTGAAATTAGAAAAAATATACGTGTCTATTTACAAAAAAAAAAAAAACAGTAAATATTGATGTTTTTTTAGCAGAAAGCAGATAAAAGTTATAAGCATAACAAATTGAAGAGTCATCTTCAGGCATTTCCTAGTAGGTGATATAATTCGATAAGTATCTCTTTTACAATTAAAAAATAAAAAGAATCTTTGTGATCAGTTATCAATATTTAGATGAAAAAAAAAAATAAAAGTATTATTTTGGCTGTAATAAAAATTTTTTTTATAGCTAAATAAAAATGTACAAACAAGCAAACAATCATAAAGGTTTCTGCTAAAATGCTTACCAATGTTCTCAATGGACGACAGAGAGTTTTCACATGTAAAGCGTCGCGCCATTTCACTGTATATATACGAGTACCTACAAGCTCTGATAATTGTCAGATATGGATATAAAAAAATTGGCGAAATGGGGAATGTAAGTCATCAAGTGGCCACTTAACCCAGCCAATGACAGGTTATAAGCCTTGTAAACGCTAGATATTCATATTCTCATCCAAATTTCTCGTTTTTTTTTAGATGTCAAATTGTAATGTAAAGAATTTCGTTTAAAATTTTTTTGAATTTAAAAATCGGATGCGATTATTCCAAACACGGGCGTATTTTGTTCCCCAATCGGCCTATCACCTACTGGCTGAATGTGGACAGTGACAGATGAAATTAATTGGAAAATTCCAGTGACAGATGCGCTGCTCATCAATATTTCATTGGACCCCGGACTGGAAGGGGTGATCCGTCAACGGGTTAAATAAGTCAAATCGACAATAAATGTTTGCGCTGCAAGGTAACAGGGGTTTTGGATGCACCCCTAATGCACCAACTATTTATTGCCAACTTCCTTTATTTTCGTTGGGAATGATTAATCTTCAGTACTTACATGAATTTAATATATTGGCAATGGTGATTTGGAAAAGAAGCGATTTTAGTTATTTGTAAAGAAAAATAATAAAAACAGAGCATAAGCTAATCCTCCTTTAGGTTCCTTGCAAAGGAGCGAGAAAAAATAGTATTTGAAATTTTATCGATTGAGTTGGGATTTGTTTTATATAACACCAAAGTATACATACCTAAAAACATACATTAAAAATACAATTAAAATATTTTTTATTTTGGGCAGCTGTTTCGCCTTGTCTAGACATTTTTTAAATATTGTGTAGGTATATTAAAATTATGTTTCCTATAAATATTACTGAGTCTTGCATTTCAATCTTCGTTTTTTGAATGCCTGTATTTTACAAATTAATAATGAGCATTTTCATATTTTCAGAATTTTAATTTCCCTACTGTAAAATACCCACGCATTACATACTTATCAACTTTTGAATGTTATTCTCATCGCTATCCGACTAGAAATTCAACAATGAACATTTAATTTTAAGAAATTTTCATTATATACCTAAGTATTCTGATGTATAAAGAAATGCATGGGTTTTTTTCGAACATCTGGCCATGTATCATTTCACGGACAATAAATATTACAATATTTAAATGACGGCAGATACAAATGCCAACCAGATTGCACTATTTAGAGCTGTGAAAAAAAATACCGTTTGTTATTGGCGGGCGTGGTCGCCATAAATTCTGACAAAGTGTCCGGAAAGCAAACATCCCGCCCGGCGATCCTTTTCGCCTTATGCTACCCTGGTAACCCTGATAAAAAAACGAGATACAGCTAGGCTTAGTGTAAAATGTCCTTTCATTATCACCTTGTGAATTATTACTCCCGTGAACGAAGACCACTTTTTGCGGAAGATATCTAACGTATTGTCGGTGAGTTTTGGCCATCTGATATATCTGCTTTCCTGGTGCCGCCAAATATCGAATATTATTTCAGATAGCAATAAATAATCCTCAATATGGACTCAATTTTAAAATTTTCATGGGAATCCCAAGTCCTGTTATAAAAATAGAATTTTCCTACTTCACAACTATCGGCTTAGTCTTTTACGGAATGCATCAAAGAATTTTGGTGTTACTTTGGGATCGGTTTACACACGAGTAAAAAATATGTGTGTACCAAATTGTCACCCTGCATCTCTTAAAAAACATCACCAATTTGATACAAACAATATTCGATTAAATTAATTTACCCACTAAAAATTTTACCAAGAAGGTGATATCGCCATTTTTACCCCACCGACCAAATAACTCACTGAGCCCGGCTGATAGCAATTGAATAAAATGAAAAATAGCTGATTTAGGAAAAAGGTTCGTATCTTCCAGGTATAGGCTACAGGACTCAGGCCATAATGGGCTCTGCAAGAGGCTCAGACGAATCATTAACGCGGGCTTAGCCCTGATCCCGAGCTAAATCTGGAGTGCCTCGCGAATAATTGGTTAGAGAATAGAGATTATAGGAACGAAGTGTAATATAGAACGATCAATTTATCGGCAGGTGGGCAGAAGTCTGGAGAAATAGACCCGGGCAAAAGATGAACTGCTTTGTTAAAATATTATGCACGTAGAAAAATAGTAAACCATTTAGTTGTGACGTGATAAATTGGTATGTTTTACTAGTTTTTTTTTTGACGTGATAACGTCTAATAAATCGATGAACGCCGGCTGCACACACGAAAAAGCATGACTCATTGTCACGTTCCACCTGAGCCGAGTGTGCAAGCGAGAGCGCGGAACAAGCGATAGAGAGGCACGATCGGCCCAAGCGTTCGGTTTGTGACGCATCTATCTCTCTTCCACTCCATCGGCCGATGCGTCCGAGTAGAAGGGAGACAGCAGCAGCACACAAGCTACAAAGTGAAAGTGAAATTAACGAGTGCAAACGAGCGCGAAAATTAACGAGGGCGGCCTCCGTAGCGTAATGGTTAAGACGCTGGACTCACGATACGGAGGTTCCGGGTTCGATTCCCGGTGAGAACTCAAAAAATCAAAAGTGATTTTTCTCAAGCCTGGGTGTTTGTGACGTTGTTCCCCTCTGTAATTGGGCCTCCTGGGCTGTTGAGATGGTAAAAAAAAAATAAATGTTAATTTATGGAAAAAATTGTAATTTTCAATTAACTCCTGCTTTGTATTGTTCAAAATAATGATAATTCAGTAAAAATAATTCAATTTAATTCTTAAAAAGTATGCTATTTTTCTTCAATGTTTTCTTATGACGTTATCACGTAAAATTATCGTCCGTAAACCGACTTTACAGACAACCAAAGTTTTTTTTTTTGCATGTTTAATTTACTTTTTTAAAAATCTATTAAATATCTCACTGAGAGAGGAGCAAGTCCCGTGCTGAAGGATTCATTCGTTTTTTTTTCATAGGTAGTAAATATTTATACTATTAGTAAATAATGTCTATTTTGGTGGGGTGACTACTTTACTATTTCTAATTTCTGAAGAATGTGCTTTTTAACGATACATTTCCTAATATTTCCTAATGAGTACTTACCTAACCAATAGTTTACCTCGGTTTCTGCTATTGGTAATACTGTGGTAATTTTTTTAAATTTCCAACTATCACTACTACTACAATCACCCATAAGCACCCAATGGTGCATAGAGCACGGCATTGATTAACCAAGAGATATATTTCTAAAGTACACGTATTTCATAGTATATTTTTTTACCCTATCTCTTTGGAAACTAAATAATAAAAATTACCAACAGCTACAATCATATAAACATTAATAATTATTAAGAGGATGCACTGTCACGTGACCTGCGGTCATTTCTCTATTTAATGGTAGTCCTCGATTTGCTGCCTGACGTTGCAGACACTTTTTAGTCAAACTTTTAAGATCTTAAAAAACTATTATTAATATTTTCATTATTTATTTTTTACTGACAATAAATTGTTGATTGATTACAAAAACTTTTTTGTACATTATTGGATTATAATTTGATCCTTTTTATTACGTTTTATTTTTTTTCACCATTTAAAGCAGGTATCTACAGAGATTAATAAAAATGGGTCTAATCTGCGTATTACTCTCTCTCCCTTTTAAAACCTCAATAATGAGAAATGGAAGGTGAATCTCGTTCTAATTGAGTTATTTTTTAAATTACAACATTGCTGGTAAAAAATATAAAAATATAATCAGGGTTTTTATAATTAAAAACGTGATTTTTCAAATATTTTCGTAATCCAATAAAGGTTGATAAGAATGGGCTTAAGGAGGGCGTTTTTTAAAATGAAATTGATAAAAGTGGGTTTGATAACTTTTTAAAGTATGATTTAATTAAAGTGACCCTGCGATAAAACATTTTTAATTAACTAACTTTTATCTCTAAGGCGGCCTCCGTAGAGTAGTATCTAAGATGCTGGACTCACAATACGGAGGTTCCGGGTTTGAGTCCTGGTTAGTCCCTTTGTTATTGGTCCTCCTGGCCTGTTGACGTGATTAAATAAAAATAAGTAATCGAGTATCGCAACCTAAACCTGTATAATATATCTTATTTTAGAGCCTGATTCTAAGAATCTTAAATTAATTTACCCATGCTGATAAACGTGTCGTTGATTTAATGCATAAAAAGTGCATTAAATCAATGACTTAAACAAATTTAATACACTCCCAGTGACGGAGAGTAATAAGCAATTTGCAAACGTTTATGAAGGGATTAACAAAAAGCGCAATGTGCAACAATCGCATTAGCTTTTCATTCAAATCGACTTAAAAAGATCCCCCTCCATGATAGATTACAAACTAACACATTAGGCAAGTGCATGATCCGTTTGTAGGTTTCCTATTCAACTAAATTGCGTTCAACCATTTAAAAAACTGTCTCGGACGTTTATATCTTTTTCAAAATAATACCTGCGATTATTTACTAATACTTTAAATAGCAGTATGTAGATATTATGAATAGGTACGTAGTACGTATTTTACAATGATGACATGTCGGTTAAAAAAATAAATCAACAACTTTTTAAATAACTCAAGGAAACACACTTTTAAGCTCCACGCTTAAATGATTATTTATGTATTTGATGTATTTATGTATTTATGTACCCTATAATGATAGGGAGCGAATATGTAATTAATATAAATAAATTTGTCTTAGGTATCTTAATAATATGTACAATGACAACTAATATTTTTTTTATTAATTTGTTGACAGTTATTTTCTTAAATGTTATACTTACAGGGTAGCCAGTTATTTTAGGTACCTACCTAGGCATAAAAAGCCTAATGAATTAACTAAATTGATTTATTAGAAGGAAAGTCTCGAGAGCTGCAAAATGAAGGCAAAATGTTCAGTAAAATGTAAACTATCTCTGAGATAATATTTTTTGTTTTTTTTCATTCGTTTCAGTATCGAGCGGCTGTCAATTTTTTTTAGTAAGTACCTACAATAAAATACCAGAATTTAAGCATTTCTAGAAAAAATATTTCCATCACGAAACAATGAGCAGGCGTCATCTTAATTTAAGCTTTTCAATATTTTTTTTAATCAATCTACCTAGTACTCTTTTTGATAGTTTGACTATTTTATTCATACCCCGCCGCATCTAATTGCGCCCTGTAAACATTTCGCTCGGTAGGTACGTCACTGTCCCGGTGACATACGACGCTCCCCCATCCGTCCCCCGAGATACGGCCGCACGCCGCACGCCACTGCGCACATTAGATGACAAAGGTGGTATAGATATAGCATAATAATATCATTACAATGTAACCCTACACAATACAAGATGAATTATTATTATCATCAGTAAACTGTTACTTCTACCATTATCGTTAGGGTTTGTTACAATAAATTGTTCGTTTTGAAGATAAACAAGATTTCAATAACTTTTTTTCAAACTTGTAATTAATACTTCAATTTTGTATTTTATGTTTGAAAAAAATTATGTTTGTCAAATTTATGTCAATGAATGATAAAAATTATGTAGGTATCACAGTTTCATGTATCTACTGCCTTAAAACGGGTCTAGGGCCTAGTAAGGCGTAAAATGTAGGTATTTTTCTAAATTTATTTGTATGAATTTTAATGATTAAATAAATATTTTTTTTAATTTTTAATAATTGATTTAGTCACAGAAAAGGATGGCCGCATAATGGTGTAGTGATTAGTGTTGAGCTAGGATGCATGAGGTCATGAATTGGAATCCCACGGGTGTTAAATGTGAAATATATTGATTTAAATTTGCTTTCACATGAAAATATTTCATTTAAGGTATGTGATACCGAGTACCATGGACTAGCACAGAGGCGTACTACTGATTATCTTGCATTCATGTACCAAAATATTCAGATGCACTGCACTTGGTGCACTAATGCAGTGCCCTATACACCACAGTAAAAAATATGATAGCTTTGTTTAAATAAAATCGTAGATAGAAGTAAAATTTAATGATTAACTTTTAAAAAGGCCACTGTTTTACGGTATAAATATATTACTCGCTAGGTAAAAAGCTGTGTTTAGAAATTATGCGTGTTAGATTTACTACATTTCTGTGCAAATTCTGTAAAGGGGGTAGAATACATGGTCCATGCGCTCAGTAGCTGCAAGACAAGAATCTATCTCCCTATGTTTATATAATCTTTGTGCGTAAATTAATTTTAAAATATTTTTTCAAATCATGTATAAAAATCTGTTTAAACTGTGGGAGGCTATAAAAAATCCTAACAGTCCATACGTTTGGTAGCTGCAAGACGTGTTGTGATCTTGCCTCTTTATTGTACAGTGCTCTTAAGGCGATTTCTCTCAAAAATAGCGCTTTTATAAATCATCCAGAAATATTGTAATAAATACATTATTTTATTGAGTCGTGGACTTAAGGCAAGTAGTTAATTTTTGTATTTTCTTTTAAACTGTTCTGAAGTTTATCATAAAATCTCAAGAAATTACCACCTTATGTGTGAAATATTATGCAAAATTAGTCAACAAATTTGTCCATGCATATTTTGGGGGAAGGTAATTTGTATCGCTTTAACGCGATAGTGTATGTATTTATTTTTATGCATTGTGTCTCGGGTAATTTGTTCCCCATAGTGGGGTGCCTATCTGCCTATACTTCCTAAATACCCTGTACAATAGGGTGAGCAGGCTTCAACCCCTCACTAAACCAACACCTGCTGTTTAACTTTTGCTAAACGCTGTGTTAAATTTGCAAAGGGGTGTAATCTCTGTTCAAATGTTTTTTTTATAACATGAGGGCGATGTGAAAAAAAATTGCTGTTGACGTACTTACCTATGTGTATTGTTATTTTTCTGCATTTTAGGGCGCGGTAGTTTTTTTATTTTTACGATTTTTTTTTTGAAAAAACGCGCAACCCTACTAAAAAAAAATTAGCATTAAAATGATGTCAGCTATTTTAAATGAATTTATTTTTTAAATATGACACATGCTGATTTTTTCATTTAAATAATCTTTGTGTTGACTTTATAAAGTCATGCATAATTTGTTTTTTAAAACTGTAAAACGGCATTTGAACAAATTGCAAGATGAAAAACCATAGGTACGATTTATTAGGCATAATTATATATATGTACGGGACAGAAAAATTGTTCAGTTTGCGAACTGTCCCGTTTAAAGCGATAACTGGATGGAATATTGAATGGTCGGCGCGATGTTTGGCTGACCTGACAGTTAATATTTTTTTTTTGTAAACCTTTAAGTAGATATTAAAATGCTTTTTTTTAAAAAACGTAAAAAAACAAAGAACACATTTACATATTAGCCATTTTACCAATTTTCTTTGTGCAACAATACGAATTTAACTTATGATCGCGCTTAAAAAATATACATACATATATTTAGGGACAAGAAACTTTACGGTTTTCGGTCTCGTATAAAGTCCGCATTAGATTACATCGTTTTGCAATGCCCTTTGCATCTATTAACCCTAAAATAATGTTTGGTTTTAAATAAGTGCGCTATACACGAGTAATTTTATTGGTTGTATACAATTTTTTTATATCTACTGTAATCTTCAATAAATTAAATTATTTTTTTTCAGTAAGTAAATAATACGTACAATACAATACAAGTATCAAATTAAATATGTCACTGTGGTTTCGGGCTAAAATCAGCATAGCAAAATACGTACTTTTTTTATTTATTCCTTTGAACTGTTTCCTCTCACGATTAATTACTTATATAGTTTAGTCAACGCACTACCGCTAGGTTCACCACGAGGTGGTTAATATTTCATATTCATAGCTAGAGATCAACATTTTCTGCACTCGGTTTACCATTGCAGTGCCCCATGCACCATCGGGTGCGGATAAGAGAGAGTAGTAGTACCTAGTGGTATAGCCAGTTAAGTGCACGTCGTAATCAATTTTTAAATGCTGGAATCAAATATTTAGATGTAAGGCAGTAAAATGTATCTTAAAAATCTATTGTTTTAATTTGAATGAATAAATGACATGTAATAAAATGATCAAGAAACACTGCATTTGGTGTATTAATGCAGTGTTCTATGCACCATTAGGTGTGAATAAGGGAAAGTAATAGTAGTAAATGAATGAATTACTTTTTTTTTAACAACAACATTTTGGATAAATACAAATACTTGTAGACAGTGGTTAAAATTTACTGGATTAATCCCATGCTAGGCTGATATCAGATATTATTGATATCTCAACAGAGACAGAGAAACTCTGGAAACGAATGTGGGTTATCTAGGCGTTTAGTAAGGCGTTTGGTAATAAAGAAAGATTGCCCCAAATAAAATCTAAATGTCACTATAGGGAAAGAATATTAAAAATATTTAAAATCTGTCGAAAACACAACTCGCATGTGGATTCTTCTGTACAAACTCAACATATATACAAGTTTTCAAAAATTTGTCATACATGGGTTGTCAGATGATGGGCGGAATGGGGAATGTTGTAATACATCAAGTGGCCACTAACCCAGCCAATGACAGGGTCATAAGCCCTGTAAACGCCTAGATAAACCCACATTCTTTTCCAGAGTTTCTCTGTCTCTGTTGAGATATCAATAATATCTGAATGAATTACTGTTTACGTATTCCGATTTTGACCAAAGACCACACGTATCATATGAAACGTCACTCACCACGTTTCAGCTTCTCCAGGGGTTCGTGGTGCGAGTGGGAGTGGTGCGCGGGGTGCGAGGGGTGCACGTGGTCGCCCAGGGGCGGCGCGCCCATGAGCCCCGTGATGGCGGAGCTCACGGACACGGGCGGGTCGTGCAGGTGGTGCAGCGCGTGGTGGTGCTCCCCGCCCACCAGGTCCTGCAGGCACAGCCCGCCCTCGCCCAGCGGCTCCATGCTCCCCGGCAGGAAGGAAGCCAGCCCGCTCGGGAACACGTCCTTATACACGCGGAGGTGAATGGTGGAGCCTTTGCGAACTAGAAACTCAACTACGCCGCTGGTTACTTAAACTTAACTCTCCCCGCAGACAAACAACACCCGTATGTTAACCTCGAAAAATGCGTATATTTTTACATATGTGAATACCGCAACCTGTTTGAAGTTTACTAAACAGCACCGAAATACGAAAAATATAATATTTATATACTTTTAAGTTTTCTGTAACACAACCTTGAATTATTATTGTGGAATCGTATACTTGCTAAATTCTGTACATGTTTCTTCCTCAAATAACTGACAAGTTCACGATTTATTATGCATTGTTTTTATTTTACGCAGTTCTGTTGAAACTAAATGTTTGTTTTTTGAAGTGTGCGAGTCAGCGGTATCCATTATGTAAGCTGTTTGTTGTTGTGCTGGGAAACTGATGCATCTGAAATGAAAAAGAAAAAAAGTTTTAATTTAACTGTATTTTATGTTGTTTTAATATAGAGACTTGTACACATAAAATTGGGAAAACAAAATACAAATTTTACGTGCATGCATGTTAGTATTCGCATTTAAAAAAATATTATTTGTTAGTACCTATACGGTGGTAAATATTTATGGTAAATAATGTCTATTTTGGTTGGGTGACAATCACAAGACACTTGTTTTGGGCCCGTCTCATAAAGCCACTTTTTCGCAAATAAATAAAATTATGTATATCTATGATTTATCTATTGTATTTAAAAATTTATTTCCAAATATAAACAGTTACTTTATGAGTCGTATATAATTTTACAAAAAATGTTATTTCGTAAAACATAAGAAATAACAATGAGTCTTTATGTATATTAAAATGGGCACAAAAACCAGCAGCATAAGATATCAGCACGGCCTAACAAGGTAAGTTGGGAAATTTACAAAGTTGACAAGTTAGTATTCTGACAATAAGAAATAAGATCCTGAAAAACTTGATCCCAGAACGACCATCGTTGATCCGATTTGCCTCGCGAAATTAGACTCGCCAACTTGCTTTCTGACGCCTCTTTTACGTTTAATAAACTCGAGAAAGTGTTCTTAAACACCTATTGTCTCTCGCTTACGGATGAGGTTGGTTTTTCAAGAATAATTTTTAGGAGAAAAATATTTTTTTTATACTTCTTTTCAAAATTATCAACGGCAAAAATGTAAAACGTGTTTTTTGTGTTGATTTGATTATTCTAAAAAGGATTGCGGTTGATAGTAAATAATTTCTAAGCTTGTCTGATGAATGGTTGAAATTTGTGCAATTTATCTTGATTTTACCCAGTTAGTCATGCACAACTCATAATATCTGCAACTAGTATCCAAATATTAACTGTGTAAAAATGTTGTTTGTAAACTAGAATCGATGATCTGTACTTCAACAGGGTTGAAGGAGGTATCGGTAGTAGTCGCCTGTGCCGGTGAGGGGGCGGGGGGTGCGGTGCGGCGGCGGTGGTGTGGAAGGGAGGGGGCTTACGGTCGAGACGCCTAAGCTACAAATCCACCCCGTATAAAAATCACTAAGCACAGTCCCTTAAAACGTGCTAAAACCTCGATTACTCGACTTAAATCCGCAGTCTTTATTGTAGGAATCTTCCTCTCACAGGTGAAGGCGACGGAACTAGGATAAGGTTTTATCGCCGATTATTCTCAATCGGGGTTTAAGCGCTCACTAAGCCTTGTTTATTTTTATAACACACAGACATTTTAGCTGAAGAGGCTTGTAAGCAAAATTGTAGGCAATTTGAGGTTAAGGTCGCCCCTGGACTTAATCGACACTTTTTTTAAGTACTGTGAATGGTCATGATTGGGTACTAATCGATCGATAAAGTGTATCGTGTTGTTAGAAGATTTTAACCTTGTTTTACATGACAAAAACAAGGGATCGGGTATGCACGTAAATGTTTGTATGTACGAAGTATATGTTTCTATAGGTTCATTTTATGTCTTATGAATTGTAAGAAAGTTTAATTTACTATTTAACGTAATAATTAAAATATACACCAAAATAAATAAGGTTGGTACTGATAATATTTTTATAATACATATTTTGATAATATTTTTGCTACTGAAAAACAGTTTTTTTTTTTTAAAATTCTTATTTTGCTTATTTATTTTTTTAAATTTCGATATTTTATTGATGCTTTACATTATTTTTACGGGAGCAGGCAACCAATCGCTTACATTAAAGGCATTTAGTGGGATCGTGTGCATCGGTGCTCGTATAATCCTTGAATAATTTTTTAAAAAAGCGAAGTTTAATAAACCTATAAAGTAAATACAATACACTGGGTACTTATTTATTAATCTACATTTTCTGATAGATAAAGCCTTGAATTTTATGAGATAATTACCAGTGCAAGTTAAAACAATTAGATCTAATGGTTTAACATACAGAGACATAAAAATAAGTTAATATGTAACGTTACTCAATCCTTATTTATAAATTTGCATATGGTGTTTAATGTGGGTCATTGTGCGTTTTTAGAGAAACTATACGTTCTTTTACCAAATCTAGTATATTATCATTCTTTACCTATCTAAATTATCATATTTAAATTTGTATCTAAATACTATTTTCAATACAGCCTATGCGTCTTGTGCTTTACTATGATATAGAGGGACACGAACTTGATATTAATTATGTTAAAGAACACGTTTAGATGGGTAGTATATGTAATCGCACTAAGCAATCTTATAATTATCTTCACTTATTAAGCGTAGAAATATATCTGATTCATGTTTTTTGTATAAAGTTATAAAATAATGTAATTGAGAGCCCCTATCTTCTAGAGCAGATACCTCTTCATTGTCCAATTAGACTCACTAGACAATGTCATCTTTTTTTATAATTTAGCACCATCAAATAATTATTTAAAAAAATTATTTTATATATCGTAGTTGTGCGAAATTCAATGAATACTGTAGCTGTCTTGACATTTTTAACATCAGACTACCCAATTTCAAATTAAAATTATTTGAAATCTTATAGACTGTAAAAGGTAATCCTAATTCTATTCCCAGTCATCTCCTTTTCCTTTTACCTATCCCGATCATCCTATCCTTCCCTCATAACTCTTTATTTTTATTTCTTATTTTTTATTTTTTCCATCTACTTTGAATTGTATAAATGTGAAAAACTATAATTGGCAATCATGCTTTTTTGTATTCTACGTTCATGTATCGATACTGTTGTTTTTCCTTTAAATAAATAAAATAAAAAATAAAATTATCTAACGATTTTACAGTCGACACACAGGAAACTATGTATTTTCATGGCTTTGAAATTAACAAACTAAATAAAGGTAACATAAAATTAACCTAATTTAAAAACGCTAACGTAAGACTGATCATTATGCCGTCATGTAACAAATTATCAAGATTCACTGCACTTGGTTTACCAATGTACCCTATGCGCCACTGGGTGCGGATAAGGGAGAGTATTAGTCGTAGTAGAAAAATGCATGTTTTCATTATGAAAATAACGAATAAAAATTGCTCAATAGCTAAAATAATGCCTACATAAAGCATAGTATGTAGGTATTATAACTCATGTAAATGAGACATACCAAACACCATATCTGCATCTAGCCAATAGTGAATTACCCCAAGTCCAAAAAACGTAAGATAATTTTTAGGTAACTAACTAGGTATGAGCTTTTAAAACCAATTTCCAAACGTGTACAAATAATTATTAGATATTAACTCAATATTTGTAGCACTCCTTATGTAGTTTTCCATAATTATGAAATGAAAAACACTTTTTTTAGTGTTAAGTAAAAATTAGTAGTTTAAAACAAAAGCGTGTTTCATTTAATAATGATTAGATAACCTCACCAAAGCACAACGCACGCTGTAACTCCATTCTCCATCTCGGATCTGGCGGTCCAGGGCAGATCAATACCTGGTCCTCTGAGGGTAGGTACTGCAGTAGCTGCCCTGAGCCGGTAGGTTCTGCGTACGGGAAGGTGTAGGGCGAGAGGCGAGACATAGTAACTCGGGAACTGAGACGTGAACCGCCTTACAATTTACTCGCTACGTATTACGGGACGGTACACGACTGTAAATGTAGATACTGACGGAGAAAATTTGCTGTGGGTAGTAGATTTACTTTTTGTATATTGTTTAATTTAGATTTTTTATAATTATTTATTTATTTATTTTATTGTTTTTACGCCCTTTTTACATAGACATTTTTAAATGATTACACAGTAGGTAGCTATTCATTACCGCCAGAGATGGCATTTAAACACTGTTCCCTAAAATGCACTAGATTTTGTGTTGAAAACATCAATATTGTTAGTAAGATATACTTATTAGCCAGTGCGTGCATTCTTCGTATCGGTGAGTTAGCACTGTAATTGATCGATGATTGGCTACAGTAAAATAGTGCATTACTACGGGTAACTCGACCAGGCACTCGTATATTAATTAAATTTGTTAGTTGACAACAATCAAACATAGATTGGTAATTGTTGTAAAGCATAACAAATTGAAGAGTCATTTTCAAGCGTTTCCTATAATCGTTATGAATATCACTTACAATAATTAACAATCGTAAAGAATTTCTGGTGATTAAATGGTTATATGCTATCCATTGTAATAAATTTAATGGATAGCATAGAGAGTTCGAAACATCACGCCATTTTACTGTTTATTATAATATGTGGATATTTATAAGTCCTGATAATTGGCAGATATAGATAGGAGAGCCCACCTTGTAATAGATTTTTATTGATTAAAGCGCACGGTATAGTGGTGAAATAAAATTAGACATAAATGTTATTTAGGATCGGCAAAAAAATAAAACAAATTTGAAAATAAATGTTTCTTAGCGGCTTGTATTTAAAAATAATCTAATCAAGCCTTAATGGGTGTGGATTCGATCTGATGAACATTAGCCTTGTAATGAATACCCAATGTTTTCACACTGGACAATTACCCACCTCAAATACTAATACAACTACTAGGTACTTTAACTATCTGCACCTAATGCTGCATAGGGTACTGCATTGGTACATCATGAAGGTAGGATGATCAGTCTTACGCTTCAGTACCAGTACAAGGTATCACACATTAAATTTTAATAATTAATATGAAAATAAATATTTCATGTTGACCCCCTACGGGAATCGAATCCGCATACGTGAGCTGAAAACATTCCAGCATTTTATAGGTGAGTAGGTAGGTATTATAAATCAATAAGGTTTGCTATTTTTTTGTTTGGCAATTACTCAATAAAAACGTTATTACAATGTACTTTTGCCTATTTTCAATTGGATAAAATTTAAATTTATAGTTTTTTCACAAGAAATAATTTACCTACGTAATGTTTTCTTTTGAAAAAATCGATATAAAATCCTAACTTAGCGTGTTACCTACCTGTCAGCCTTATCAATTATACCTCTAGGTATTTTGCGGTATTCTACGTGTATCAGATAGGCCTAAAATACTGTATTTTAATAAATAAATAGTATCAATACCCGCTTAGCTTCATTTAGGTTCCTATATATTTTATTTTATTATAATTAGGCGGTAATCCTCAAAAATTATTAATTCCGTTTTAGAAAATTGGGGTAACGCAACCTTCATCTTTATAGTTCTTTTGACATATAAGCAGAAGTTTTTTCTTTTACTTGTAAATAAATGCACAACTAATACTAAGCATTTTTATAAAATCATTTGCTAATTTGAATTGAACTTTTTATGGATTTAGATTACAATTACGGGCATGATCGTTTTTTAAGATGAATTACCTTCCTACTGAAATTTATTTTTTTCAGTATAATGTATTTGATGTAATTTTGCTTACTACTATTACTTTCCCTTATCCGCACCCAATGGTGCATAGGGCACTGCATTGGTACACCGAGTCCAGTGTATCTTGATAATTTGATGCCATGAAGGTAGGATGATCACGCTTACGCTTCAGTACCTGTCCAAGGTCCAATTTCGCTTATTGATCATAATTTGTTTTTAATGCATAAGGGACCCAACAGAAAGGGAATAAACAGAAAAATCTTGAAAAGGGCTATTAAAATATTTTGTTTCCCTTGAAAATTTCCAATAAACACTGATTTGTTCACGAGTTCTGAAAAATTTTTTTTTACCTACCTATCGTATATTTGGGTTCGCATCATGTTGTATGATAATTTACAACACACAAGTGTTTTTATATTAGGTTTTTTAAAATTGAATTTTTAAGACATCTACGAATTTTTCCCCTTAGTTAAACCCTAGTTACTACCTTGGTACTACTACTTTCCTTTATCATTACTTAATGGTGCATTAGATACAGGAAGCACAAAACAAGTCAGTGAAAAATCATGCATGATGATAGTCCAATACGTTAAATACTTTACCACGAGGCGGACAAACCCTAATAATTAGGTCTAGCGAAATCTAGATAGACTAGTCTAGACTAAGAAATCAACGAAAATCTTTTTCCTTTAAAAATATATTTAACGATTTTTCATTTGCATCATTTTGCTGTCATATTTCAATATTTTCAATGCGATGTTGTGGTATTGAATTTTGAAGGTGGTTTGAAAAAAAAAACTAGTGGTACCTACATGGTAGGTATCCAACATGTTAGTAGATATATGTACCTACAATTGTAGGATTGTAGTTGCCTATAAAGTTAGGTATATGAACAACCACACACAAGAAAACACCCTTATTTCAATATGTAATGTAAGCACTCAACAATAAGTTATTCAAAAGCATTTTATTATAAACATCACATTATTGTAAATTTTTCACATGGACTACTTCAAACACTTCTGGAAAACAAATAAATTAACTTACCAATTATTTTTTTACGAGGATTAAGTATTAATCAAGTTCAAAACTTTTGTTGACAAGTGTTGTTAACAAAATAAAACACCGGCGTTTACATAAAATGTTAGTCAAACTCGGTTGACACTCGAAGTAATCTGGCAGCTTAGATTATGACAGATTATTCATCCACTATATCCGCCAGAACTCGTTACCGAAGATTAGCGAGCCTCGGATTTACATCCCGGCGAGTGGAAATAATCGGGTCGACATTCAGCCTAGCCATCCGTCAAGTGTCGGTCTAGGATCCGATTGTTTACGATTAAATTTCGGACACGTAGCAAGAACAACACCAATCGCGAACAAAACAAACGCCACTAGAACCGGATTACGTCGGGATCTCTTCAAATAAATAATAAATTCCACGCACAATAATAAACCGAACGGTCGCGCTATGATTTGCGGCGATACGGGGGTTTAGCGCTAAATCCCGCATAAAAGTATTAAAAAAGTCTTATGTGAGCTTATGCGGCCCAGCGCTCACTGCGGCCTCTGGCGGCCTGGCTCTAATCTCGACCACTTCCCACCGAGCTTTACTGCTAACTCCTCCACTCTATATATCATCCGGCCGCGCCGGCTCCCGCGCCCGCGCCGGCCTGACAAACTCGCGCCGTCTCCGCCGCCCGCAAGCCCGCGCGCGCGCCGGAGCGGGACGGGGAGCCCTTTATCTGCCGCGATCCATCCCGCGAGCGAGATAACGGTATCAGATGGGAGATAGGAATATGAACGTCGCTTTTCCGGCCGCGGCGCGGTACGCAAACCCGCTGTTTTCCGTCTAGAGCGAGACGTGCATACTGTGTCTGTGTGTCTGCACCCAGGCCACGCCCTCGCGTCAGATAATGAAGACGAGCGTGTGATGTTTTGGAGTATAATGCACGAAGACGCGGGAGTTTTCGGAAAATAAACTTTGACTAACGCGAAGTCACATCTCTTGTTCCTTTCCCCCTGGTGGATTTTCCGACCCGGTGGCGGCGACTGTCTCCCTCCCTCTTAGAGTTATTATTGCTGTATGCAGCAGACGATTGAAAGTCAATGCTATCGACTGAAGTGCAGGGACGGCGTCACGTGATGGCTTTAAGAGATGATTTCAGGAATCAGTGTATAACTTTCATTAAAACTAAATCACATGCATACTTTACGACATACCTAGGTACCTACCGTGCTATTTTTAGACTTGGACCAGAATTCAAAGTTCTCCTGGAGAAAAACGAATTTAGACAAATATCTAGGTACATGATATAAAAACTTTTCGATTTCGGGGATTTCAAATTTAATTTTATTTTTGTTTTAAAAATACGTCTACGCAATCTTATGACATTTGCACATTTCAATATGTTAAGAAATGCTTTTTTCGAAGAAGCCTATGCGGCTTGTGTCTGATAATATGAATCAATCAACCAATCGTGGTGGAGTGTAGAGATTCAAACTGGGGGATCTCTAGACTCTAAGACCGCAACGTTACTACTGGGCCACCATACGTCCATGTATATTATATTATGTAATAGCTAAATACCTAACCATTACTATGCAAACATTGTCGGTGAGATTTCCCTTTTATTTTTTGTTATTTTTTATTAAGTACCTACTATTATTAGCCTCAACGAGTTATCTTGGAAAGGGATTCCAATTGGTCATTGTAATTTTTTGTGCCCTAAATACTATTTTTATCTGCATTGTGTTGGTGGATTAACATTTTTATTAGTTGTCTTTTTAATCACATTTTATCACATCTTCTTTTATTGTGTATTTTATGTTTTATTTTTATTAAAATATACTAACAATGATTACCTACACTACGTACCCAATATGAGAAATAACACTTAGAATACTGGTATCCGTAATTATCAACAATTCATTCGTAATCCTTTTTAAAAATAGGATAGCATTAATTTTAATATGTAATTATAGGTATCAGTAGTAGGTATCTTTTTATTAATAAAATGTTGATAATTACGGATATTAGTGGCTATTCTTAGTGAATTGTTTTGGTTATTATGTTCCTATTAGATATTTTCGTATTGTCTTGTTCAGTTCATGTTGTTGGACCACATCAATCGCTCCATAGCATAGTACCTAACTCACAAATTTAATGTAGTATCAACCATGAACCAATATAATTCTAGGTCTAAAATAGTTAGGGTGTTTTTTATTTTTACAAACATGAAATCTTTAGATGACGATATGCTATTCCTACATATTTGTTATAATACGCATGTAGCTGCGTTGAAGCAAATTAAAAACACTCGGTATTTTTCAAATTATTATGTGTATGAGTTATTCAATAACTTCAAATATTTCTTTTTGGTAGATTATTCTTATGTAGATACATAGATAACTTTTGAAAATGAACTCCCAAAATAACCTGCTAACACTAAGGAATGGAAATATGTAAAAATGGCATAATTATCCATCTAATTAATTTAATTTAAAAAAATAACGGGGCTGTGTGGAAAGCACCAGCAGAATTGTTGAATTTAGGTGAGAGATCACATTTTTACCTATAGATTTTAAGTTGTGTTTTTTAATTGTGTTAATTTTACATATTTTACGTGACATAATGATTTTACGTTAAATTATTATAGATTTTATGTTTATCATACTTTTTATGTCAATTTTATCAAATTTCCCTATTTGAATTGGTAATTGTCTTAATTAGAATAATTCATATAATGTTTTAACCTATAATAACGTGTTTGTATTGACTACCTTCTATGTAAGGACCTATCCTCTATTAGATAAACAATATATGCGACCCGATGTTCTCAAAAACTTATTATGTCTCACAGAACAAAAAATTCTAAACATTTTCTGTAAATAGAAAATCTGGAAAAACACCCTTCGCATTTTTTCAATATTCCACCCTTTGCAAGGTGTCGGTAGGGGGTCCCCACTCCACTATTCCGGCCAATCACAGCGCCGGGGGGCGGGGCGTCCAGCAAACAACATGGCGGACGCACCCAAGCTGCAAGGAGCTTTTTTGTTTCGACACCCGTAACTATTTTCGCTCTGACGTTTGTCCCTTTGTGAATCCTTTTCCTTTGAAATTCCATTGATTTCAAGTGAATTCTGGACTATTTTGCTACTAAATTGAAGGTTTATAAACATGTTATGTTTTGTGCGTAGTTCGGTTGTGAAATATTTGTTCGTTATGTCAACACCGCTGCTGAAAATGTGCTTCGTTTGTCAATATTTACCTACATAATATAATGTAGGTACAATGGTGGCCATTAGTATATTGTTTTGAATCCTCCTAATATTAGTCGCCAAACTGTTACGAATAGGTACAGAAACGTGTTTTTTTCATTTTAATATCCTTCTAAAATTATCATTTTTACCTAACATAGGTAGATACTATTCATTTTATAAATTTATTAGCTTAATTTTTTTTTAGATCGTTCAATTGAATTACTTCACTAGAAAATACGAATTAGGTAGGTACATTCTGTATTTTAAATTTACATATTCTACTAAGGCTGGGTTGTTTGGTAAAAAAAAATTTAATCCATAATTCTATACAGTTAAAGGAAACATTTTGAAATAAAATAAAAATAAGTATGGAGACAACAACACATTATATTTTTTTTTACTATAACCTCTGATTTTTAACTTTTACTAACGATTAAACAACCCAGCCATGCAGGTATTATTAGATGAAAACAACCATAGGTACCTTACCTATAAGTAAATGATCCTTAGGTAATAAGTGGTGGGTAATTGGATTTTTCAAATATATATATTTTTTTAAATATTTTTCTTTAAAAAATGTTGTATACTAGGACTGCAGCAGATAGGTAGGTAGGTATATTAGAAGACAGTTGGCTGAAAATTTCTCGAAATAGGTAAAAATAATAATTAATTCTGGGTAGGTACTTACCCTCATACCCAGTAGGTAAATTGAATCGGTCTTAATATAATTACTCACCTTTCCGAAAATAGGAAACACAGTCATGGAGGTAAAAATAATGAAAAACGAATATCATCTAGGTACCAATGTATTTTTAAAAATGTTGATTTATTTGAGTTCTTTGCTTATTATTGCCAAAGTAACTATTATGAAAAAAGTAACTACACATATATAACAATAATATAAAAGAAACCATATATATATATAAAGGAACTATATAATTCAGTACCTATCTCCTAGTTAAGTTATATTAAAGACAGACAAAAGCAGATACTTGGTATAATAGTAAATATACGGCAGAAAATAAAAATTAAATCCTAAAATTTTGAAAGAAGGTACTTAATTATATAGATAGCTGCATTAATACACGAGAACAGTGAATCTTGATCATTTATTACATGACGGCAAGATGATCAGTCTTACGCCTCAGGGATAATCCAAGGTATCATATATAATAATTTTATTTTGGTGAAATATATTGAAATAAATATTTTTATAAAACCGACTGCATCGGGTATCGAACACCACGAAGCAGTTACGGACAGAAAATAAAGATATAGGAAGTACCCACCTTTAAGAAATTGATTTAGGTTTAACCGGATGAAAATAATGTTTTTAGGACCAGTAGCAATTTAATCGAGTAAAAATATAGTGTAGATGTGAATATTTTTTTTAATAAATTTTTGAAAAACTTTTTCAGGTTACCTACAATTTTTTCAGGTTAAAGTTTTACAATTAGGTTCAGGTACATAAAAATATTGTTCCTAATCTCCTTTAGTAATAAATATAAATCAAGATTTGATTACATTATTTAAAAAAACTATTAAAGCCGTTATAAAATAAAAACATTATCTAGTCAAAACTAAATTTTTTATGTATTTTAAATAATCCCAAAATGTAACCGTAGGCGTAGGTAGGTATGTCGCGTCATGTTTAATTTTTTCACACTTATAGGACGTAGGTACCTAATGTGTGGAAAAAAAGATTCACACGTGTTTCTAGTTTTAAAATTGAATTTCTCACGCAGTTTTGCATTCACTAATCTCACAAATTAACCCTCATTTTATTTTTGTACCCTTGAAAAAGAGACACGTGTTGCCTCGAAACCGGTCGGTAGTTAGATTAATAGTAAAAAAGGAGTTAAAACCAAAGTTTTTTCATTTAAATACTTCATTATTATTATGGATAATTTATATAGCGCCGTTTTCGTATAAATATACCTCAAGGGCGCTTTAAAATGAACAACTACAAAGTGAGTGCTTCTAACATAAATTTCACCTCATAAAGTTATTTAGAGATGGTAAAAAATAATTACCTACTAAGTAGTAGGTAGTCGCCTACTACTCTTCCTTATCCGCACCCAATGATGCATAGGGCACTGAATTCATTCACAGTGTGTTTAAAAACTCACTACTTTCCGCAGAAAGTCGTATTTCCGAACGTATCGCACACGAATACTAAACTGCACTAACTCAAAAAAGTCAACTTTTGGAAAATCGAAAAAATTTGATTTTATAAAAACTGGATTCTTAAAACTTTAATACAGTAAACTATTATCAACTTTAAAACAGGAAATACATAGAATTAAAATAAGATATGTTTATTCTAAATTCATTTTTACAAATTAGGACTAGGTATGCATAGTATAAGGTTAGATATCATTACAAAAATTTAGTTAATCTGCCTCGTGGTGTCGTCGTTAGCACGTAGTGATACCCTGTGGGGATTCGATTCCCGTAGGAGGTCAAATGAAATATTTATTTATTTATGTTTATATTGAGATTCACTGCACTTATTATACCAATACAGTGCTGTGTGCAACATTGTGAAAAATCGTATGTAGTTATACGAGTAGTCACTAATGAAAATTTTAAAAACATATACGAGTATGTAAATAAAAATAATTAGGCACATAAAAATAATAAGGTGCAAAAAGAAGTCCCGAAACTGAAATATTTAAGAAGATATTATGTCTATCATAATAACTATATCATAATAACTTTTATTTTAACAATTTAAAAAAAAATCTTTTTACAATCAAATTATATTCATATCATATAAATGTACTTTTTTTGTAATTATTTCAGTTAGGCACGGGGTTATACCTAAATAACTGAAATACAATCATTCCAAACTGTAAAATTATAAATGTATAATAAATAAGAAATAAATAAATAAATAAACTCCGTTGTTAATATTTTTTGGCAGTAGGTACCACGGGTTGCTGTGTCCGTTGCCTCACCTCTAAGTCCCTTACAAAGTCAAACCACCGCGCACCTAAAATTCTTCTAAGACACCTATTCTCAAAACTCAGAAGTCTGCTATCTTGGGCCCTGGTTAGGTGCCACGATTCGCAGCCATAGAGGAGAACAGGTGTGATGCAGGAGTTATAAAGGCGGAATTTGCTTTAACCGAGTAAACATCCAATCTTCATACAGCTTTCATACTGTTGAGTGCGGCGCCCGCTACTCCAAGCCGCACTAGCAGTTCTTTCTGAACTCAGCCGTTTTCTGTCTTTTTTTTTTCATCCGGCGAAGGCGTTTCGGCTGGCTCGGCCATATACTTATCTACTTTACAAGGCATCAGGTTCTTGGCGTCCTGGTCGTCCACTGTTGACAATTCGTCGGCAGTTTGCGTCAGAGCTGCGGGACGTGGACTTGACTTGGGAGGATGCTTAGATCATTTAAATTTGATCGGTACTTTGAAATAATAACAATCAAAATTGTACAATAAATCATTGTTACTTCTATATTATTTGGTTACAATTTATTTAACGTAAGTGTCTAGTGCCTACATAACTAAATATGATGACCTAAAGCAAACCAATTCACGATTTTAGTTACCTTCTAATGCAGTTGATAATTGTATTACCGTTGAGGTATATTTTAAGATATTTCCATAAAAAACATCACATAGATAAAAATATTTCATTTGTGATTCCTTGGACTGGCGCTGAAGCGTAAGACTGATCATCTTTCCTTCGTGTAACAAATGATCCAGATTTACTGCACTTGGTTTAACAATGCAGTGCCCTATGCACCATTGGGTGCAAACAAGGGATAGTGTAATACTAGTAAACTTCATTAGGTTAATATATCTCTTGAAATCAATGAGGTCCTCTTTATGATTATCCTGACCCCCTTTTTTGACACTGGATCCTCTTTTGTTCATGATTTTTTTTCAGCATTTTTTATGTTCCTGTTTTGAGCTATGCGTAGTACCTACCTAATCTTACATATCCTTGAGTTTCATATCCTGTGTATAACTGGTTAAAACCTTAAATTACACCGTACGAATAATGTATTTAAATTGTATTTCTTATTTTCTTTTATATCTACGACAATGTATTAAGTTTTACAGATTGTGAGCGTAGGTAGGTAGGTACATTTTATTATTTTTTAAATATGAAGCTTAAAATTACAAAGCTATATTTATTGCAAAAAAATGGGACTAGATATACATATTTTTTAATTTAAAAGGCATTGCTAACTAAAGGTTAGAAATAAAATTGCATTTTATCATTTTCACCAAAACCTATTTATTTTGTTTTCAGCAAGTTACTACATATAATAAGATTTTTTTTTAGAATTTAATATTCTTGTTGTAAGATAATCGTAGGTATAATATTTTTACGGTTGACATTTCGTCATCAGTTTTCGTCAGAACTGCGGGACGTGGATCAAACCTGGGAGAATGCGCGGGAACCGGCGGCCGATCGCTTGGCTTGAAGGCAGTGTGTGAAATCCATATGCTCCGCATAGGGAGCGGAAATGGTATGATGATGATGATAATATTTTCACGTACCTACGTATACGTAGGTGAAGGCACCCATATATTTTCGGCGAGTGTAATTTTTTTTTTCTTCATTAAAATTAATGTAAATTTTGAAATGTGTTATTTCAAATATCTGTCAGTGACATTTTTAAAGAACTGTTAAATAATGTGTTTTTCCACAAAGACACTTCAACATTTTATGTTCATTTAAACAATTTTATTTCATAAACAATGTTCATAAACATCATTCACAAACAAAGTGTGTCCAAATACTTGTAGACAAAAACTGGATTTCACCCATTACGGGCTAATAATTACAATTTGACATCTCAACAGAGACGAGAAGTTTGGAAGGGAATATGGATATCTAGGCGTTAACAGGGCTTATGTCCTGTCATTGGCTGGGTTAAGTGGCCACTTGATGTATTACAACATTCCCCATTTCACCTAGTATTTGATATCCATATCTGCCAATATACAGTAAAATGGTGCGACGCTTCACATGTGAACACTCTCTGTCATCCCTGTCATCCATGACAGGTCATAAGCCCTGTAAACGCCTAGATATCCATATTCCCTTCCAAACTTCTTGTCTCTGTTGAGATGTCAAATTGTAATTTTATTTCAAATTGAAAAAATTCAAATACCTATGTCCGTATTTTTATAACGTTTATGTACTTGGATGTTAACCTATTTGTATTAGTAAATTTAAAATCAAACCATTTAACTTTTCTTGCAATAAACTTTACAAGCCATGTTAATTTATTACCAAGAACAGATACTGAAATGAATCTCCCTAGGCATGTATTGTATAATACTATGCATGTTAGTATGTTATTAATATCAATCCTTGACTCTTGACGAACAGGGAAAAATGACTTATATAAATAATTCGATTAGCTTTATATGAAAATGCATTTTTTTTCAAAATATATACAAACAAAAAACAAGAATTTAAGGGTTAGTGATTTTAGCAATGGCTTCATTAAAAAAGAAACCATAACTAAATAAAAATGAAAACAAATAAAAGATGGATCAAATCATGGATTCAATTCAACTTTTAACTTTTTTTAGATAATAGTATAAATTTCCACAATATTCGATTTTAAATGATAATTCATGCAAAATAATGCGCAAATCTAAAAACTAAATTTTTGGCTTAGCGTGTTTTATCAAAAAGGTCACGACCACGGCGACGATATAATGTTTAATTTTTTAAAATTATTTCATGCTTTTAAAATTTTTTGTCATACTTGCATATAAGTATTTATATTCTGGTTTTAGGTACCTACTTACTTAATAAAAGGAATAAAGTCGTGTCGTGTGTGTGTGGGAATTCAATTCCACGACCATTAATTTATCTTATTATTAACTTTAACGTTTCCGCTGATCCATTTTTGTTTTAGACATTAAATCATTAAAAATACATTTTTCCATCTAAAAAAATAATAACAGAGTTTGATAAACTTAAAATAAGGACCATTATGTATAAAAATACCTGTCAAAAAAGATTGAAAAGTTAATAATAGTAGGTAAATTTGTAATAACATTTTGTTATTATAAATGCAACGATGTCACGAAGATAACCAACAAGGTGTAAAAATAATCTTCTAGCGACGTTGATGGATTGAATATAGGCAGATAGTACTAATAGTAGTCTTACGAATTTATTATTTATCCATTTAAATACAAATTTTAACTTATCATTTTCTTCACCTTCGACATTTTTGCGCTGAATAGGCGGCATTGCTTTTTCTTGTTAATTTATCTGTATATTTATCTAAGTTCTTAGATAAAACCTGTGTATTATTATCTTTTTAATCCCTGGAATTTTTTTATAAATATGATTGTACAACATAACTTTTTTTATCCATCTGCAATTTACTTTATATTTCAATTCGATTATGTGAACGTAGGCTGGTAAATACTTTTGGAAAAAGAAAAGAAAACTTACTTAGTACTTTATATATTTTTTAAAGCATGGAAACAATTACGATCTAGTATTGTTTCATTTTCGTATCAATACAGCTTATGTACAACTTTTTAGCACTTTGGACAAGATAAAAAGTGTATGAAATCCCCTTAGACTATATTAGGTTTAAAAAATAGTTTAAAGAGGTATGTGTAATGCTATTTCACTACACCTACCTTTCCTCAAACCTCGAGAAAAACTCGAAATAGAAATGCTCCGATTGGTCGAGAATCCACCAGGTTCTAACAAAATACCGAATGTAGATTTCTAGATCCATGTTATGCAAATTATACAGCAATTATTTAGTTGTACGTATTTTAGGTACCTAAATGATTAAATTGAAGGAATACTACAAATCCGACTAGTACGGGTACCTACTAAAATTATCACAATATTCCTGTTATTCGAAAAAGGCCCATTTATTAGGTAAATTTGAAAAAACAACGTGCAGCATTGGTACTCATAGAAGTTTATAGCATATTGCTCTAATAGTCAAAACCTAGAGCGAGTGATCCTAATTAGTTACGTGGGGGGTCAAAATTAACAGATAAAATAAATAGATGATGGGTCGACCAGATTAAGGATGCAATCTGAATCTTGTCAGTAGGGGCTTTGAGACTAGTCCAATAACGAAATTTGTTAGGTACCTATATAGGTAGTCCGAGATACTTGATTCACAACATCCCGAGGTCAGAAATCAGGATCTGAGTAATAAGGAAAACGGCGAATGAAAGAAAAAAAAAATATTTTTAAAGAAACTAAAAAAAAGAGAAAAATATATTCCTAGGTAAACCTAACGTTTTATTTCAAGAGGCAATCCGTAGGCTCAAGTCAAACGAAACACCTTTTATTTTTCGAAGATTACTAATTCAACGAAATAAAAATAATATGATCCCTAGTTTTTAAAATATATTTTTATATTCATGACTTTAAATTAGTAGACCGAACCGAAGATAATTGCACCTACATAAATTATTTTATACATATAAAAAAACGCTAAGGTTAGCTACTGCACAATTAGCAATTCCACTGTTTTCTAAATTTATTTTTTTCAATTAGCGTACTATTTGACAAAGCAAATTTTTTTTTTGTGTTGTAATGAAGATACGATTTTTTTAAATTTCCATATATCAAATACCGCGCCAAATACTACTATATTCTATGTGCGTCACTTTTGCAGGAGTGACGTCATAAAACGTGTGGCTGACGGCGCGGCGGTAGGTGCTATTTCTCCAACCAGTAACAAAACTGTTAAAAATCTATGCAAACTGACGCGGAACGGACGGCGAGAGATTATATGGCGGTAAAACGTTCGATACGAGGCGCGGGGGCGGTTTTGAAATGAACATTATTTTCAACATTTTTATTTATTTTTGCGTGCATTTTTGAGATATTTCATCTGTTCAAATTTTTTTAATATTCGCTTCTACGCGAAAACATTTTTAAAATTCAATTCCGAGTTGGGCCGGAATTCCTCATTGTCGGTGTTACTTACATGGGTAAGTTAGGCCACATTCACAGATGATGCTCCTATCCTTAACTTCTTAAGTTTTATTAAACGTTTAATATTATTCCCCGCAGTTCGGAAACGAAAAGCAGCTGTAAGAAAATAAAATATTACGCTAATAGTAAATAAATATATTTTAACAGTATACTTAGTTAAGGTTGGGGTCTGTCTTTAGAATATGTATGGCACACCACCTTCTATCGTGAGTTTGATTTACTACCTATTTGAGTTTCAACATTATTTGGTAAAATTCTTAGAAGTCAACATCTTTATCAAGTCTCTAAACATCTCGTATTTGTTTAACGGTGTTTATCACAAGACCATCTCACTCTGTAAGCGCCATAGGGAAGTTTTGTGATGCCTCAAACAAGATTTAATTTATAGTATTTGTTCTGTCAATAAGAAATATTAATGTTTTTGAGTTTTCTGTAAAAAGTATTATTTGTCTAAAGCACCACGTTCTTGTTATCTTTGTACTTTGAAATTTAATGAATTATGTAACTTTAAGTTATCTGCGCAGCCTTTGCTCCCGGTCAGTTATTTTATATTTAGTTGTTTATTGCCTGACTACTGAATTTGCAATCTTTTTATCATAGGTGATACAGTGCATATAAATTAAGTCTTAGATCCAATAAAAACACTGTCACGTCACATGTGTTTAAAATCTTTTTACTTTTTTTTACATAATGAAATAATGTAGGTATTTACAAAGGTGAGTATTTATTTTCGTAGAAAAATTACCAACTCAATAGATTTTGGTTAAAGTTTACAATGACAATTGAATGATTGCTTCAATTTTTAATACATAATAAGTCAAGAGACTTAGCATGTTTTTATCTAGCTAGAATTTGGATACCAATACCATACAAATCATCATCATCATACCATATCCGCTCCGCATGTTGTGACGCGGTGAACAGGGTGTGAGGAAGGGGGTGGCTGCTATGCAGGGATTTAAGAGAGAAATGAGCTTCCCCACCCTTTTGGTGAAAAGAACTAAAAATAATCAAAACAATTTTTCCTCTCGGAATTAGACTTGACCCCCTCTCAACACACAACCCGCCCATCGGTCCACCAACTATCCCGTCGGGAGACTAGAGAAAACAAAATGCTCTAAAAATAATATATGTGAGGTTAAAAAAATCTCAAATTACGTCATCCATTCGTACCCTGAGGCTGGGATGTTGAACAGAGTGAAACACTGCTTTGTTAGATACAATAAATATATTTCAATAAAATAGTCACAGAGTTAATAAAAATATAATAATTCATACAAGTATACTCTCTCGCCGTGCGATTTAAGCAGCTCAGACGCAAACCAATAAAATATTTGGCGGATTTCCAAGCATGCAACAAAGAATAAAATTAATTTGAAAATTTACTGATTTTAATTTCTCAACTTAATACAACATGGAGGATATTGTAGTATGGGAGATTTTCTGCTAAGTTGATAAATAATGCGTCATGGCGCAATTTCTAGCGACAAACATATGGGCAAACATTAATCCTAAGGAATGCAAAACAATTATTAAAATATTCTTTTTCAATTTGAACATGATGACATGGACGGACCAAAGCTACCGTTGACATTTCATTACATTCGGTGGTAAAAAAACATGATGACAATCTTCAATATCTTCCCGCCTTTTTCCGTGGACTTGGATGGCGCGTGGCCTAGGCGCCGCCCTCAGCGCAGCTGCACCTTCGCGAGCCTCCTTTGCGTAATCTTTTGTCTGGCTATACCGGGGTAAAATCGTTGAATCCTATTGTGTTGTGCTCGTGGCGATATTATGCACTTCCGTCGGGGGGTATATCTATGTCATCGATTCATTTCGACTCCGCGATCTTTTCAATAAACGCGATCATTATAAAATACAACAAAAATTTTTTTTTTCATCCAAATACGGTCACATTCTCGAGCGAATTTAGTAAAAATTATTATTGCCATCAAAATAAAAACACAAAAATTCTTTTGCATCACAAGAACTCAAAATTATGGTTGTGTGAATTAATAAATTTGAAAATATTAATAATAAAAGAAAGGATTCCTGCAGAATGAATAACGCAATCAGTAACGGAATTTGAATAAACTAGCTAATTTACGGGTAATAGGATTCGTGACTTACATCGAATGAATCCTTTCATTTAGCAGTTGCTGGTATAAAATAAAATGTTTTTTTGACGCTTCGTGACCGCCATCTTGTCCGTTCGTCTAAACGCTCCATTTAAAAGGTGCTTGGCAAATTGGTGTTGCCAGCGCTTGCAAGCTATCGACCGAAAAAAAAAAAATAGGTACTAATGTGTTTGAGTAAATTTGAAGTACTTATCTAATGCGCATTCGCGCTGTGACGCTGAATTATAACGTCACAATGTGGAGCATATGGATTCCACAAATGGGCCAAGCGATCGGCCGCCAGCTCCCGTGCATCCTCCAAGTCAAGTCCACATCCCGCAGCTCTGAGCAAACTGCCGGCGAATTGTCAACATATTTCCAAGACGCCGAGAACCTTGCCTTGTAAAATAGGCAAGCATGGCATACTTTACTATACAAATAATGCGGGTATACTAAAATTTTAAATACAATTCAGATTAAAATTTTAAATTTTTTTTTTTAAAGAACAATAGGTACTATAGGTAATCAAAAAATCCTTTTCTACAAGTGGCGGAAAACATCCCCTATAATCTGATATATTTTCATAGTAAAATTTATCCTATTGTAGGGAAGTCATATTATGCCAAGTATTTATATGTAACAATCAATAAAACAATTTCTTATTGATCATTATTATTTTTGTAAATTTAAATCACCATTCAATTTTAACACTCGAATTTATTTTAATTAATAACTTCTATGAATAAACTAATTTTATTCTCCGAATAAACTAATTTTTATCTATTAAAAATTCGGTAGCAGTTGTTGAACTTATCTTTTTAAAATACTTTCTATTTGGGGAAGTACCTATTATGATAGTATTATATTATAATATATAAATGAAGCAACATGGCCACTTTGATATTATGCCGTATCAGTACTGACAGTTGGATATGGGAGATAAGGAGTGGGTTGGAAGATATGAAATCATATTTTGATTCGTCAAAAAAATATATTATTAAGAGATATATTCGGGAATCTTTTTATCATTTGAGCAAACATGGCATTTGAAATTGGGTCCCTTTAGAACATGTTAAATGTTTGGGCATACTTAGTTATGCCCATATCATACGTCCTCCGAAGATAGGTGCCTACCTATTTTATGAGACCATTGCAAGGCTCCTTAATTTTTTTATTAAGTTATTATGAATAAATAATTATAAGACTCAAAAATTAAAGTTGTGATAATGGAGGATGAATATTCATACATGGTATTTCGTCACAATAAATACTTTAGCGTTTCTTCAAGTCATTAAATGATGGAGAGCTAAAATTTTATATCATAATATAAGGCATCAGGTTCTCGGCGTCCTGGTCGTCCACTGTTGCGGACTTGACTTGGGAGGATGCACGGGAGCTGGCGGCCGATCGCTCGGCCTGGAGGCAGTTTGTGGAATCCATATGCTCCACATAGGGAGCGGATATGGTATGATGATGATTATTATTTATGAAGGTGTACAAAAATAATGCCAGTACTTTAGGTTGTAACCTTCGAAAAAGAATTCACTAGAAGCGGCGTTTCAATAATCAAATTCCAATGTCTAAAGACTCCAGCACTTAGGCCAGTACTCTCACGTTTTGAAACGCGTGATGTAGATGTCTAGTGATGACGTAGATGCCTAATGATGACGTATGAGTGACGTAGTGGGTCACTAGCTGTCACTAGGCAACACTAGGCACTAGGAATGCCACTTCCCTGAAATTCTTTTTCGAAGGTTGTAACAGTAGTTTTACATTTGGATTCAATAAATAATAGAAAACGAAAAGTGTGCTAGCGATGAAAAAATATTTAGCGTAGCAACATCATCTCAGCCCGTTGAGGTCCATTGCTGGACATAGGCCTCCCCCTGCCGTCTCCACTCCTCCCGATCCTGCGCCGGCCCCATCCACTGTCTTCCAGCAGACTTCCTTATGTCGTCCACCCATCTCATCGGTGGACATCCTTGCGGCCTCTGGTTCCTCGGTTTTCACACCAGAACGCGTTTCGTCCATCTGTCGTCCGTCATTCTGGCTATGTGACCGGCCCATTTTCACTTCAACCAAGCAATTCGCTGCACCACGTCGCAGACTTTTGTCTGGCGTCGGATCCAATCGTTCCTTTTTCGGTCTCTTAATGTTATTCCAAGCATAATCCTCTCCATGCTCCTCTGTGCAACTTGAAACTTATGGGAGGATTGCTTGGTCAGAGTCATTGTTTCCGCGCCATAAGTAAGGAGGGCAGAATGCATTGGTTGAATACTCAAGTCTTGAGTGAGTTAGGAATGGAGCTTCGGAATGTGGAATTTAGCTTTCCAAAAGCCACCCAAGAGAGAGATTTATCCTCCTATCCACCTGGTCTGATTGTCGCGTAGCATAGTTTCGAAGAACTTAATTTTTAATCTTAACGCTGCGTTTAAATTATTGAATAATTTCACATCTAGAGAAATCGATGCATTTCAAGTGGACCACACTTGCCCATCATAATATCCAATACAAATGTTACTCTCATTTTATTTCAGAAAGTACCTACCTAATGATAGGTACTGTGTTAAATTTATTTCACTCACAATATTTGAGTGCCACTTATCATAGACCAATCCATCAAGCTGTGGCACTCGGAATAGTTGCAATAGTGTTCACCGTACGGGTCATATTACTATGAATGTATGAATGTGTGGTAATTGCTGACGATCAAAGAAACCCGTGAGATATGGAGTTCTATGTTCGGTACCGCTACCCCGTTCGACATGGATGAAATAATATTATATAAATAGATAAAAATATAAATTAGTTTGTGTATTATGTCATGCCTAATATTGCGTCAAATACACGTAGGTCTTTTTCGAGACATCACATTTGTAAGAAGTTGTGTTATTCTGATAATTTATATACCAAATATAATATATTAACTTACTTACTAGATAAATAACCATCATGCCATTTTCTTGAAGGGATAGGCAGTTATGCGCACTTTACACGGAACAAAAAACTGCACAGCTTCTCGTTCAGAAAACTGTACAGTCTGTCAAAAGACACGCTAAATATGTGTATTTTTTAAGTGCGATCGTAAGTTATTATAGTATGTTTGCGCACATGAAATTGTATACATATAGTTAATAATGTAAAAATATGTTATTTGTTTTTTACGTTTAAAAAAAACATACAATATACGAGTATCTACTTAAACGTTTACAAGTGCTGGTAAGAAAATATTTTTACGAAAAGAATTAGGAAAGGAAAAGAATTTGGTCCTGTAAACTCCCATTTATGTAGATGTAAAAGATACTGTAAAAATTATCTACCAACAAAAATTTTCAATTAAAAGTAACTTTCCATATTTTTTTTCTCGTTTTTATTGGAATTTAATTTTAAAATAATATGATAAATATTCCACGTGATGATAAATTACATGACAACCGTTTTATAAATAAATGTAATTAAAATGCACAACGTTTTTCCATATTTTTAGCATGTTCAGACTGTCAACGTTCCCTTAATTCTGCATGATTGATAGATCCTTTTAGCTTGTTCAAAAAACTGACAACGCAAAGTGAATAATTTTCATTCGATTTATAGAATGAATGGAATAAAAACATTACGCCCCTAAAAACGAACTGATCAATAGCCAATAAAAGCTCTGCGGGAGAGCATTGCTTGTGACACAGTTTATTTTTCGTAAAAAGTTATGATAGATATAGGTATAGGTTTCAACTTCAAAAAACTGTTTTCATACAAAAATACTTCATAATACTCGTATGTGATGAACCTAGAGGGCTGGCGCTTTAGTGTAGGACTATTTTAATAATCTCGCCTTCACGTAACTATTGATTAATATTTACTGCACTTGGCGTACAAATATGCACCATTGGGCGCAGATATCGACGGTTAACAACAAAATGGTCGTGGTTAACAGCTTACCTATGCTATCATCATAGTAGACCTATTACAGTGCTCTTCAAAAATTATAACAGAAAATTGAATCATTTAATCATTGTTAATAAGTATTACTTGGATCGGTTTATGGTCTGTTTATGCTATGTTTGGAGTCGCACAACTCGTTTCCTATTTTATAGCACGGTTGTTTTCGAATATTAGAAAGGAGACCCAAAAATGGAAAATTTTTATACGAATTTCTTTTTTCAATAAAAAATATAAGTATTTTTATAATACAAGTATGTTGGTATTTTTTTATGTTCCTGCAGGCGCAGTTTGACAGTTAAAAAGAACGCCTGCTTAACTAGATACCTAGAGCTGCAGGGAGACCAGTAGGATGACCACCAAGACGATGGACAGACGATATCAACAGTACTGCAGGATCCAGATGGCAGCTCGAGGCCCAAGACAGAAAGCAGTGGACCAACAAGAGGGAGGCCTATGTCCAGCAGTGGATGAACAATGGCTGAAAAAGAAGAAGAAGATATGGAATTAACTATTACAATCAATAACTAATTCGTAAAACTTTCATAAATAATTATTATTGACTAGTGATAGTGATACCTTGGACTGGTTCTGAAGCGTAAGACTGATCATCTTACCTGCATGTAATAAAATTCTCAAGATACACTGCACTTGGTGTACCAATACACCATTGGGTGCAAATAAGGGAAAAGTAGTAATACTACTTATTATTGGTTGATGAGCTAACCATACCTCATACCCAGTGCAGAATCTTTCAATAAGGTAGTAAATAAGTAGGTAAGTAAATGAAATTGGTTTTTATTATGTTCACTGTGCCACGTGATTTGAGGTGAAATATTACCAAATACTATTCCTATAACGTAGCTGGGATTAACTGTCTGTACATATTTATATACCAATAATACGGAATATTAATGGTTAGTTTGGTTTGGTTAAAGCAACGCGTGGAGGCCACGTGTCATGTGTGATGTAATTGAAACAATATTATTTTATTTATTTAAACAGTACGTACAGCTAGACCGTTTTTTCTCTATGCAAATATTAGGAAAAAATTATTGTTGCTATTTATATTTAAAACGTGTGTAAAGATTTATCTTTTTAAAAACACAAAAAAAAACACTAGTGTTATATTATATTTTTAACATTCTCCTCTCCATTATCCACTCCTAGTGGTACACAGAGCATTGCATTGGTGCATTGAGTACCATAATAACAATAAAACGATTAAAATAAATCATCACACCATATCCTCTCTCCCTATGTGGAGCATATGGATTCCACAAACTGCCTCAGGCCTTTACAGCCTTTAAGATTTTTTAATGTAGAATCAATGTCGAAATGCTTAAAACTAAAATACAATGAAATGAGTAAAATACGACATATTAATACGAAATTTCAGAGTGATTTCATATATTATTTAAATAGGATCTTGTCACTAAGAAGGAAAATGAGAGAGGAGAAGTTTCTAGGAGGCGGCTAGGACCCTCAAGGGAGCACTGGAGACGATATCAATAATTCTTATGAGGATGCGAGGACACCTAACCTCAGCCGCTTATCCATACAATCTTAGTCCTCGATTTTTTCTTCCTGAAATTTAGACTAGAGCAACGATTTTTTCAAGTTTTAGATGTCGACAAGAAGCGTGTTTGCATCGGGGAAAATAAGATTCTTTAAAATATTTTATTTGTCAACGGAGAAAAAATAAGACGGTAGGTACAAACACACTTCTGGTCTTTATTTAAATCATCATCACAACACCATATCCGCTCCCTGTGTGGAGCATATGGGTTCCCCAAACTGCCTCCAAGCCAAGCGATCGGCCGCCAATTCCGGTGCATCCTCCCAAAGTCAGGTCCACGCCCCGCAGCCGACGGATTGTGGAACAGTGGATGGATGGACATATTTAAAAATTGAGAAAAACCCTAAATAAACTCTAGTGCTAAATTTCAGGAAGAAAGTGTAGAACTACAATTGTGTGGAGAAGCGGCCGCGGGTCACGTGACTGCACATCATATTTTAAGATGTAAGATAAACAACTGGTCCCTAATGATGTATTTAATTTAAATTGTATAGGTTAGGCAATTACTTAAATATATACTGGAATAAAATTGTCTATGGCCAAACGATGACCCCCAATCAGGGGCTTTTCTTTTATAAGATTGATACAGCGCACAAAGCGTTATTAGATACATCGGGAGGGGAGTCCCCTTCCTCATCCCCCGCGCGGGGTCAAATTTAGCATGACGGGTCGCATATGATGATCGGGGCATAAATATCGCATTATCCCGCCGGGGGGATGCCGGGGATGCCAAGGGGTGCCAGGATGCCGGGGGATGCCGGGATGCAAAAGGGTCGGACATTAGGGTGACCATGGTTAGATATATATATCTTTAATTTTCAAAGAAATACTATCTACATTTGATTTAAATGAGTTATTTAGGTATATGATAGTCAAACGTAGTGTGCCTCCCGAAAGCCTTTACCATGCTTTCCTATTTTACAAGGCATCAGGTTCTCGGCGTCCACTGTTGACGATTCACACGGCAGTTTGCATCAGAGCTGCGGGACGTGGAATTGACTTGGGGGGATGCACGGGAGCTTGGCCCGGAGGCAGTTTGCGGAATACATATGCTCCACATAGGGAGCGGATATGGTTTGATGATGATAGTCAAAGAAATTAACATGAAGCAAAAAATCTTCATCATCATCATTTGATATCCGCTCCCTATGTGGAGCATATGGATTCCAAGTCTGCCTCCAAGCCGCCAGTTTGGAAGTGTATATCTAGATGTGGAATAGGCTATTATCATTAGGAAGGAATATGAAATCGATATTTTCATTTATAACTTTCATTTACACAATTCTCTTACCAAAAAACTTATTCTATTATATTGGTAGTAGTATGACGCATTCCCCATATTTCCATTATGATAGAAAGAAAAAGACACATGCTCGAAGTAAAGTAAATTCTCTCTCTCTTCAGAAACGTTCGTTTTTCGGGTGGAATTAAAAATAATGTCAAAGGTTAACATTTTTTATCTAATTTACTTACCAATATTATGAAAAATTATCGCACCTGTCGTTTTCTAAATTTTTTATTTTAATGTATTAGTGTATTACAATATATACATTTTCAATTCTATATTGAATAAAATTTAAGGGAATACTCATATTTGATATTTTTCTGGGCAGACTTGAAAAGAAAGTAAAAAATTTAAAAAAAAAATGTTCTCAACAAATTCATGTGAGTTTTCAATTATTTAAAGTAATAAAAAAATACTCACCAACAGCTTGGAAAAAGCTGATTCCATAATAGAAATCCATGTTATATTTGCTCATTTTAATATTTAAAAATGTCATTTTTAATTCATCTTTTATGGTTTATACTAGAAATCAACACGTGATGGTGTGAGGACATGAACCGGGATATCTAAACTCAAAGATCGTGACGCTACTACCGGGCCACCACCCGTTCTATATAAAAAATCATAATATACCCATGCTTAAATTAAATAAAACAACTTTGTAATATGATTCAATTTATTTTAAGCAAATGCTAACTATTATTAATATTCAAAGCATTAACTTTGTGGTCCAACATTTTAACCGGTAGACAGAAAAGTCGGTGAGTGGTTTTATACATAGTTTTGACAATGCCTTGTCATGGCTGAGTTTTTTGTTAGCTCTGAAGATCACAAGGCATTGTCAAAGCTAGTAAGCATTTAAATATGTGCGTAGATTTTCACGGTTGTTTGATTCCATTTGCTTTGTTTTTAGGGATTATCCGTGTTGTGTTTTTTGGTCTTCTCCGACGTTTCGGCCACCGTTGCAGGCGCCATCTTCAGGGTGAAGTACTCATATGTATGATGTAAAACGTGGTGTGTTTATGTACTTGGAATTTGTGCCGTGTCACAGTCGGCGGTAGGTATTTTGGTGTTGGGTATATATATTTGAAAAAATAAATAAATTTGAGAAGCTCTTGCATTTCGCACCACCGCTGCGCCTGTTGGGGTAGCGAGGGGCTGGGGGTAATGGCGTTTGCAGTTATGTAATCTTTATAATAATATTAGAAGTTCTGGGGAGAGAGGGGGGTAGAGTTTTTATTAGGGACAAAAGCGTTTGCAAGTACTGCTTTACATATTAGGTAGGATATTTATATTCCGGCCGCAGCTTCATTACTACTTGTGGCGCGAAGAGTAATGGTTGCGAAATAGCTATTCAATATGGGTCTTAGGATATAAAATTACTTATTTGAATTGCCATTGCACATGTATTTGAAACACGCTTAACTTTTTCTTTTTTTTTTAAAAGTTTTTTTAAATTAGTGGGTACCTTACTTATTTATTTACAAAAAAATAACTTTTATTTTTGTTTTTTTTTAAAAATTTTTTTTTTAAATGTATTACATATTATAATTTACATTTTTTTTAGATCTATGAAATACCTCTCTGGGCAATGCCCGTGCTGAGGTATTCATTTACAATACTTTTTTTTCCTTGTAGGTAGTATAAATTTATATAATAGGTACTAAACATCTATTTTGGTGGGGTGACCATCTCAAGACACTTCTCTGGGCCCATCTCATGAAGCCAGTTTTTGGCTTTTTCTAATTTATTTCCAGATTGATTACACAAAATTAAAGCGAATTCCTCAATGTTTATTTTTTACAAATACTCGTATACAATTATACCTATTAAAAATAGGTGCTTGAAATAAATAACAAATATTTTAACAGTAAAATACTAGTGATTATTAAAATGAACGTCCTAAGCTTTTCATTACTTTCTTGATAGCATTTTTACGTAAAAATCGTTTTGTTAGCTAGACTATTTGTTATGGGAGTGAATTTTCTCCAATTCAAATTTTTATTTTAATAAGGTAATATTAATAGCACCCTATGCGCCATTAGGTGCAGATAGTGCCTAGTGTATAAGAAATAAGATAAAAATTTAATATTACTTATGTATACGGATACATCATGAAAGTACTTTGAATTTTTTTTTTATTTTTTTTGAAAATTTAATGTCCTATTAGAAATACGTTTACACTCATCAGAGGAGAATGCAACCCCTGATGTAACTCTAAATAAAATTCTTATAAATAAATCTGTCGCTATTTCCACAAGCAGAGGGTGTGAGTTTGTGGGTGTGGTGGGGTGGTGTTGGTTGGTGCATAAGGGCGGGGGTGAAGGATGATCGTTTAATAAAACGCAATGCATTTTACGCCTTATTTGAATAAAGTACCTCCTGTTATTCGTCCTAGCCGGTTTGTCTAAACATTAACAACCTGCTACTCCGTTAGGTACCCTGTTTCATTAAAAGCATTTTGTCATTAGTTTTGTTTACATGTAGTGATTGAATTTTAAATAATAAAACATAATAAATAAACATTTTTAATATGGAGAAATATATGTATCACATATATCAGTAGAATAAAACACACAATTGTTACTATATTTAAATATTATTACTATATTTTACTTGAATATCTTTTTTAGTTCAATTAAATCCATTATTTAAAATGTTCAATTAACAATATTTTTATTGCCTTCCACCTTCAGTAGGTATTGGTCCAAACCGTTTTTTGGTAAAATTTCCAACATGACGGAAGAAATTACCAAAAAAATACTAATTGTTTATAGTTCATAGTATATTATATGTGATTCTTTTATTTATTTAATGTTTTTTAAATATAATTAAAATAATGATGTACTGCATAGAAAAAAAGATGTTTTTTAAGAAGAAAAATAATATTTTTTTTTACTTTATAATAATATGTTAACCATTTTAAAGTCGCTATTTAAAGTGAAATAAAATTTTGTTATACCTATGTATAGAACTATACTCTAAAAAAATTTTAATATAAATCAAACCCAAGACTTATTATACAGCAGAAAAAACTTTCCTACTTGGAAGGCAACCAATTAAAATTAATTAATTGAGTTATTTCACAAAATTAAATTTGACTTTTTTGTGCGAGAATTCGCCTTGTTCGGGGCATCCAAAAAATGATCGAAATATTTCAGTCGCGTTCGGAACATGACATTGACTAATTGTTGTTTATTAAGATGGCGTAATTTAATCTCGTTAATTAAGATGAAACAATGGAGTCTCCATCTTGCCCGCCTGACACTAGCGCCCCCCGGCTCCCCGCCCCCGCCCCGCCCGACGCCCCTGGCCCGCTACAAGAGGAAAACAAAGCGCTGAGATTTATTTCCAAAGCGATGCTAATCTTCGTTCATATTCATGGATACTTCACACCAGTGGCGGCGTCGGTAAAAGTAAAATGCATATTTATTTACTAAACGGCACGCGAAAAAATTAATTTGTAAAAAAAACAACACACCTAGTCGTCGTCATCTGTTTTTAATTGCTAGACCTGCCACGTCATGACGATAGTACGAGGCGCGCGTCCACGTGCTAAGGCGCGTTTAATTATTAGTCACTAACTACTTGTCAACGCGCGTTGCTGCCCTCAAATGACTAAATGTTGTAACCTCAAAAGGAGAGTTTTTTAATAAATCCCTGTGTTCTTTTTGTGAATATAATTTGTTTGATTTATCGAGTTTAAAACATTATTCTTTAATTAATGACAAAAAATCTAATGAAAAAAACATAAATATGACATATATTATGTGGATGAAAAGGATTGGCTAGGTTATATTACGGCGAAACGCTTTAACCTTGGTTGCAGCGTTTAATCATTCGAGGGTAGGTTGGCGCGCGCTTTGAGAACACTGGTTTTTCCGTACAGTTGTTCAATTGAGCGCACGCTTTTGATGCGTTAAGACGTGCTTGGTGACTTAGGTTCGAAACGGTTCTGTTAAACCTACAAACACATAGCTGTTTCCACGCCCATTTTCGGGAAATAATGCAGCAACGCGCATTCAAATTCCGAAATTCGCTCGCCTATCCTCTGTTTACCCCTACGGAGGAATGGCGTGATGGTTTGTTAGTTATACGAAAAACGTTACATCGGTCATGTATACAATAAAAATTCCTATATTAAAAAAAAAATACGATTAATTAAAAAATGTAGTTTATTGTGGTTAATAACATAATGACCGTTTTTTTTCGTTTCTGTAATATTTCAGATCAAGGTGACTTTACCGATGATTTTCATAGTTTTTTGATTAAGTAAAAAGTGAACTTTGAAACTTTATTGTCACACACAAGTCGAGTCAAACTACGGATCTACGGAATACTGTACGCCGCGCCGCCGCTGAATTCGTAATATTCCCAATACGAATCCTCACTAAATATACTTAAGAATAACGTAAGACAGGCCCGAACGCGAACACAATATGGCAGAACACTTTCTGGGAGGAAATATGATTATGTAGAGCTATCGGCCAATCTTGGATTTGAATAAGGCGCGGGCTCTGAAGGAAGTGCGTAGAGCCTTTAGGCTCGGGAGGTGAATGTGAACAACAAAAGCTCAAAGCTTCTTATTCTTCTTCTCTCCTAATAATGAAAAGCTCTTAGTCCCATTTTAGGAGCCCGAATCTACGGTGCTCCGAAATGAAAACATGCATTCATTTGGTAATATTGTGTACTTACATAAATTTTTCGTAAAATTGATCCATTTTTTTAGTTAAATCAATGTATACGAGTATACTTACGTACTTTTTGTACCAATGCATTTTACTATTTTTTATTTACGCATTTCATACATGATGATGGTGTGTGTATAAAGTTTTTTTATTATAAGTTGTATTTTAATATATTTTTAACCCCTTATCTGAAATGTTAAATTTAATATTCAACTCTATGTTGGTGATGCTAAAACATCTAACTATATTGCATTCAATTTGATTAACCATCTTTTATGTACAATAATCCTATGTATAAAAAAACAACCGATTTCGTAACGTCCTGTTTACCTCTTAAAGGATTTTTTTTATCATAGATAAGTGTTAAAATAAATTCAACCCAAATATTTAAAAAAAATAATTTAAATAACTTTATCAGATTTTTTTTCAGAATTTCAATTAAATTACCTATATATATTGTTAATTTTGTAAGATAATATTGTTATATAATTTTCACACATATAAAATAATCGTACTGGTATATATTTAAGATTTACCTTTTAAATTTTACTGTACCATAGGAAATAATTTAATTTTTGCCTGCATTCTTTCTATTTGGTTGACTGTCTCCGTAGTGGAAATATTTAGCGTCTCTCGCTGTGTGGGCGGTAGATATAGGGAGCTGGGCGTAGGTACACTCCATTAAATAGGGACCTAAGCCTCGGAATACATTGTAGCCTTAAAAAGGTATCAAACAATTAAGACTGGTTCTTTGTTTTTCGCCTTAAATTATTAATAAAAACTTCTCAGTTCGCTTTACGGCAGCTTTCGTCACTTAGCGGGGGAAGTTAAACTGAGCGAGAGCTTTTTAAAGAAAAGTATTCAATGTTGCCTACGGAGCTTTTATGAATTGGAATTATTCAGTAAATTGCCTCCTTAGAACTGACTTTCTTATGAATAAAATTAAAAATTATCTCTCATTTTATTGATCTGCAATAATAAATGTAAAAATTTGAAAAATATGTTATTCTTGTAATGTTATGTTATGATTTATTAGTTGCTTAATATATATATAAAGATATAAAATATTTTTTTACTGATTTATTTTTATATCAAGACTTAAAACAATTTTTTTTTCCTTAAAATTTAGGCTTTTGAAATACATTTTTTAAGAATGCAATTATTTGTGTGAATATGTTGTAAATCATGCTTTATGAGTAAAATCTTGCGTGTTATTTTTTGAAATGTATATATTATATTGGTTACGATTAATTATATAAAATACAATCCTTCAAACTGTAAGCTATATCAACGACTAAATAATCAGATTTGTACTGGTGTTTACACTGTTACTAACACCTAAGTATGTTTATATAAAACCACTAACTTAAACATACAAAGAAATTAATTGAAATCCCTGAATAAAAAGGTCCCGGAACGATAAAAAGGGTAATAAAACTAGCGTAAATTTAATTGACTCTTTTTACTTTGTTTCATTACTTAAATGGGGTTTTTGGATCTTAGGGAAGGACCTCAGAATCAGAGGTTTTCCCTAGGCGGTCGGCACTGGGCATAAAGTATCCGTAGAGCGAAATCCCAGCGTAATCCGGTGCAGCAATTTAGATCGTAGGAGTCTCTACAACTAAGGACCTACGCGCTAAATTCCCATACATGTTATAGCGTAAGTAGGAAGTTTGCCATGGCCAAGATAAAATGGCCACGGCTTTCCTACCTGAGTTTCCCGCGCAGCGGCGGAGACACCTGGCGATGGAAACTGCAAACTTTTGACATCATTAAAGTATTCAATATACTTATCATCATTTAAATTATTTAGCAGTAGTAAAGACATACATATGAATAATATTATTAATAATATAATTAATCGTTTAGTTTTTATATTTTTTCAAATTTATAGAGAAATATTGTCTTGCCTTATTTCGTGAAGTGACGTAAAGTCTTAAATAATACATTTATATATTTAATAAATTTGTGAGAATTTTACATATATCATTTCTGTGCTGCGCATTTTGCCTTACCAAAGGCGCATCTTATATTATGCTGAATTAGTTATGTGGCGAATTGAGGTCTCTTAGTTGCAGAGTTACGTATTTTAGATTAAAATTCATGGACACAAAGTTTACAGTCGTAAAATGAGACTAACTATTGAATTTGAATTCTAATTCTATCCGTAGATCGTATTCGGAACCTATGTTAGATACTCTTTTTACAACCGTGATATTCAGGCCAAACCTGAAGCATTAAAAAACTGGTTTTCGCAAAATCGAACTTTTAATGGAAACTTGATTAGCCAAAACTCATATTTTATTTCCTTCCTGATACTTACCCCGTGTTGAGTTTTTAGATTTCTAAAAAAAATGTATGTGTTAAAGTAAAGAAAAATAAAATGTACTGAATACATTATGAAAGTCCTCACACAGATAGTTATGATCTAATTACTAATGCACCTAGACAAATGTCTATGCACTTCTCTGGTTCTACAAAATAAGTACTCCTACCTCACATAGATAGTTATGATCTAATTACCAATGCACCTAGACAAATGTCTAGGCACTTCTCTGGTTCTACAAAATAAGTACTTGTCCATATAAACGTAGTGTATAGAAGATGTACGTATATCCAAATACAGGTACAGTAGAGTAGGTAGACTATAACAGGTAGATAGTATATGTATGTGGATGGTAGATAGAGTGGTGCGTGGCTGGGCGGTATTACCCCGGCTAAGTTTTATTATGTTTTAGATCTTACCCTATCCCAGACGCGACCTTTCTGAAAAACGCGCTATGAAAAGATACTCTAATTCTAAAATAATTATTTATATTTAAAACTATCCGCCTTGTGATAGTTGGCACGTTGGGCTATTATACATGAGGTTATGGGTTTGATTGCCGCAGGGGTCAACATATAATACTTGTTTGATATATAATATGCTTTTTTCATAAATATTTTACGTGTGATCCATTGTGAAATAAAATAGAAATAAATTATTTAAACATTAAATATTGATTGCGGAGGTCAAAACACACTAAACTTTTCAATATACAGGGTGGCTCGCGGCAGACGAATGGATGTAAATACAGTATTGCTCGCTTTCTAATGGTTGTAGAATATTTTTATGTTGAAAAGGTTTTTGGTAGTATTAGTTGTCATATAGGAGTGATTTGTTGAACAATGTGTTTTTTGTACGAAGACCTTTTTTTCAAACGCCTGCTCGAACGTCTGATGATCATTTAAGGTTCAATATCTTCCTCCGCGGCCGAATTCCCAATCGAATATAACCCAATTCCCAATTCTAGCTTGGATTGCATTCTAAGATAAACTAGAAATATAACTACAATAAGAAGGGCCTCAGATTACCGTCACTACCCGAAAAAACATCTAGAGGGTTCGAGCTGCAATTGAAGATCTCCCTGACGTTCAATTCGAAAATCGAAACTCGAGACATTCCAATCAACAAATCTTTATTGAAAATCTTCAAATTGTCAAAAATTGGTTTCCACAAAGGTTTTCGTGGACTTTTTACGAACCAGGCGCCTCATATCCCTAAGAGGCAATTTGAACTTGCCAGCGCGCTTTCCTGCTTGTGGGTTTTCACACCTCAAATCCTTGGTTTATTACGATCGTTCCAGGGCCCTGAAAGCCGTCAAAAACAACATTCGAGACAAAATCGCCGAAATTCCCGTGGCAATGCTTCAAAGCTTCACTATACTTTGTTCAAAATCATGTAAACTTAAATTTACCGTATTGATGAATCAGGATTTTTTTTTTAAATAGTGTTTTCCAACGATCAGCAATTTATTTTATTTTCTAAGTACTGCGACTACTCTGTAGTTCTTTCTATGGGATTTGCGAGTTGTACCATAAATAGTTTTTTTTTCAATTCAATAATGAGGTTCTTTTCGCTCGATCTTATCACTTCTGGATTTTTTATTTTCTTGCATAACTATTTTATTAATTATTTTTTTACTAATCACCTCATTGTACCTGGCAGTCCAATAACAAAGGGTAACATCTCAAAACACTTAGGAAAATCATGATGTTTGTGAACTCACCGAGAATCGAATCCGGAACCACCATGTTATAAAATTCATTAACTTAACTACTATACTACAGAAGCCGCCAATCGATAATTTTTCTTCTGTATTATCAATTGCAACTTATGTACTGTCGCAGTTAATAATAATATTTTTTCCTACAGTAAATTTATGCAGCGGAATTTTATTGTTTGTGAAAAAAATAATAAGAAAGTAAAATGTTTCATCTATCTTGCATCTATAC